>CAVMGG010000450.1:0-79304 GCA_963680895.1 Fragum sueziense
TGTGGTCTAAGAACTTGTGTTGATACCGAGCTAAATGGGAATTGTCTGTGTGACGTCATGTGATGACGTATACTATACGTATTTACAATAAATTCTAGGAAAGAGAATTCAAGACGCAACAGGAGAAAAGGCGATTATTTTAGAGAACAAAACATTAATGTTGTGCTTTGTTTTATATTTACGTCCGAAGTTACCCGAGAGTCCGAAGTTACCCGAAGTGACCCTAAAGCCAAAGATCATACTTTTAAAGGTAGAGCGCTAATGTCTGTATTTATATTTAATTTGTATGAAAACATGTCTATTGCTTGCTACGTTCCAGGATTTTGTTCTTTAAAATCACCACTTTTTTAGAAAAAGAAGATTTTATAAACCGTCCGAACTTTCTCTCCCAATTTTCCTAGGCGATAAACTTCGGACATGTAATTTAAATACGGGCACGGGAACTAACTGGTCGGCAAAGTTTTAAAGATTCATCCGCCCAAAGTCCCTTTCCAAAACCAAAAATATCCCCATAAAGCATCTACGAAATATCCATTTTTCATTTAAAACACTGGACGCCAAACAACAATGTCTAGAAAGTTTTGTCTCCTTGTATGAAATGCAAAAATGATACCTTGTCGTTGAAATATTCCAATTAATGGTTCAATTATTCCTTGACCAAATTGATTTAAACTTTACACGCGCATCCCGAAATGTCAACAAGTGATTAGCTTTAAGTACTGTATTGGAATGAGTCTATCTAAAAAAAATCAATAACAAGGGTTCCGCTTCGCAGCTTTGTTTGATGTTTTAAACTCTCCCTCAGACGGTTAGTGGTATGACGATTGTGTGACGTCATTTTGTTCTGACAAAGGAATGAGAAATCAGCACGTGAATATCCCTGTCAATCAAGCATAAACATGATCGAATGGGTGGAGACTGACAAACTGTTCCGACCAATGAATTAAACACAATTTACTCAGGTGACCTTCAAAGCGGTACCACAAGAAATAAAAGAACCGCATTCGGGTGTTTTGATAGTGGCTAAATAAGGAATTTCTGCACCTCAAAAGGTCAAATCTTGAGGGGTATAAAATCTAAATTTCATGCGTCGGGTTGTTAACAATTGTGTTGGATTAATAAGGATGTTTCTCACAAAGTAAGACTCGACATAATTTTATATTTGTCTTCAGCCTGGAACTTTGATTGACCTCGAAATATGATAATGGAACAATTTTCCGCGTGAAACTTTTCAGGGGCAAATTAATGTGGAATTTGTGGAAATTCGTATTTTTGGGTCTGTTAGTTGATGAGAAAAGGCATTATCGCTATTTCTACTGTTCAAAATAAGCAAAACAATTAAACTGTCGGCTGTTTCTGTCGATGTAGGAACATCCAAATTCAAACAATTAATCACGTTTTAGGGCATGTCGAAATTATACGAACCTAAAATATTTTGTTGTATAAATTTGACACCCTTTCTCAAGTTGAAAGTAAAGCGGAGATATACTTTTTATCAACTAATTAATTGAAAATATATACATTTCCGACTTAGTATTGACACATTTATCATACAAAAATGATTTTCATATTTTTTTTTCAAATGTCTTTGTTTAGATCCACTTTCTTACGTTAATCTGTAACGGCCATTTTTGCCCATCAGAAAATTTGACGACCTTTTTCGGTAAAGGGTGGGTGTTTGGAGGACATGAATTATTTTTAAACGCCAGTTATTGCCTCGACATAAGTTGTTCGATATTAGAATGCTATTATCACGCTTTGTGTGTCAAATATTGTAAATATAATAGAAGATTGTCGAATTTAGACGACTGTCGAAATTACCCGACTTTACTCTATTTTTTTAAAAAAAAACATAACAAGTGTCCGAAGTTTCTTGCCATATTTTTACCAGTCCGAAGTTTATCGTCCACCGTCCGAAGTTTTTATATCGCATCCGAACTTTCTCATTTTTACTGACAAAGAAACACATTCAGTTTTCCACTTATTACTAGAGAATACCCATTATCTCTGCAATGAGTTTTACGGAAACATCCGAGGTACGATTCGCTCCAAATATCGGTACCAAACGATCCTGGGTGCAAATTACGGATAGTAGCAGCGATTTGGGTCAAAAGTCCGATGTCATGATTGGTGCAAAAATGGTCCGAAGTTACCCGAAGTGACCCTAAAGGAAAAGATGCAATAGCTCACTTTACAGTTTCGTAAATCATTTGCAGCATTCGTCACCATGTAGGACGCATTAATGTCTGGGATAGAGATAGTCCTATTTATAAGCCCGAACATATTCCATTGTCCGGTCTTATCAGATACGCCATTTTGTATATAGCACTTCCGCCATGCGGAAAACGTCGATGTTTAGCCCTCAAACTACTATGTCTAAAATCGAAATTTTGATCTAAAAATGGCATGGATTGAAAGATAAATCAATTGTTTTTCACTTCAGTATAATTTTGAAATAAAATTTTATCTTGTTTCATTCAAATCAAACCAAATTTCCAACAGCCATGAACAAAATCAAGATGGCCGACTCGCTCGCCAATTGAAATGAAAACATGTTTCAAAGGCATAACTTAGTAGACAAAGCAATATTTCAGTAATATTTAGGAAGTTTTAAACAATATGAAGTAATTTCTATTGTTTATGCCATGCTGTACCTTGAAAAGTGACTTTGAATGATTTTACATTTGCTACCCTAAACAATCGCAACCAGCTAGGACTAGGATAGAGATAGAGAAGTTTGTGCCACAGCGTACAATAAGTACAAAACCGTCACTACCTTGGGTGACACAAGAAATTAGACGAGCCATCCGTAAAAGAGACAGCCTGTATGATAAGTACAAAAGGTTTAGACGCCCCACTGCCAGGTATGCTTTTGTTGAGGCCAGACATCTGGTAAAACAAAAACTCAAACAGGCCCATAACAGGTACATTGAGGAAATACTAGGCCTTACTGATTCCCATAAACAACCTGAGTCAAACAGCCAATCAAACCAGGATACCCACAAAAGCACATATGCCTCCAAAAAGCTCTTTACCCTTCTGAAGAACTCCAAACAAGATTCCAAAGGTACAGCGCCTCTCAAGAAAGAAGGTAAGTTACATTCTGACACTGTGGACAAGGCCAATATTCTCAATGACCAATTCCAGTCTGTGTTTACGCCAAAGTCGCCACTGAAATTGAGTCAGTTGGCATACATGGCTGTACAGGACCTCTCAGACAGTGGTAAAATTGATACATCCCAAGTATCAGGTGATTATCTTAGCCATACACCCCATATGGAGAGGATCTCTGTGTCAATTAACGGCATTGCCAAACTGTTGAGAGATTTAAATCCCCATAAAGCTGCTGGACCCGATCAGATGAAACCATTGGTCCTTAAAAGGCTCTGCGAAGTGATAGCTCCTGTCCTTCAGGTAATCTTTCACAAGGTGGTCATACCACGTGATTAATGACGTCATAAACTGACGGAGTTAATGTAAATTGTCACCCCACATCAACATTTCAAACGGCTGTAAATACTTTATCTTTTGTTTAAAATAAGCGAGACTAGGCCTATTCGAAGCGCAATTTTGTAATTTATAAACACATGTTAACACCTTGTTTCAAAAAAGTGCGGTTTAAGCAATATTCGTGGACAACTTCGTGAAACCGGAGAAAATCTGGTAGAAGACCGGAAAAAACCTGGTAGATACTACGGTAAGCAAACCCAGAATTTGTGAGAAAAATGGTATATTTTTATCAATAATATGTTGATAACTTCATAGTGACATTGAAATGAGTCTAAATTTACCTACATAAGAATGTGCTATTGATAAAACTGTACGAGGACATCGTAGTAAAGGCCGTCATAAATCGGCTACAACGGCAAGCAATTTCTACCAAGCTACATTGGAAAGCATAATTATGAATGGTTTCAGAAAACAAATGCAAATGAGTATCTTTTGCGAACCATAATGATTTATGCAACTGTTTATCACATATTATGTCTTTGTAACTTCGGTGTGTTGAATTCTTCCTTAAGTAGGGTTCCTCTTACTTATTTTGTAGATGACTATTTGGTTGGTGTCTGTTTCACCACCGACTTCTTTCCACCGCTTCTAATTCGCTTTAGTTGACGAGGTGTAACAGGCTTCAATGGTGAACGTTTGATATCTATGACATTTACGTGTCTCACAGGGAATTCCACGTAATTGGCAATTTTCATCATTACAAATTGTTTTAGAAGTTAGGCAACTTTTAGTTCTTCTTTTTTCGATCTTTATTATCTCTTTTCACAAGTTAGGCCTACCATCATCCGAAAAATAAACAAAGATTGAATGTTAATCGTGTGTGAATAATCCGGTTTATTTTTATGCCCCCGTATCGAGAGATCGGGGGCATATTGTTTTACTCGTGTCCGTCTGTCTGTCTGTCCGTCCGTCTGTCCGTCCGTCTGTCCGTCTGTCCGAAAACTTAACCTTGGCCTTTTCTCCAAAAGTATTTGACATACAAAGCTCAAATTTGGTATGCAACTTCCTCTCAATGATATCTATCTGTTCCATGCAATTTGACCTTCCTAAAGGTCATCCCTTAACCCTTATCTACTCTTTACTCTATGAAAACTTAACCTTCTACTCCGAAAACTTAACCTTGGCCTTTTCTCCAAAAGTATTTGACATACAAAGCTCAAATTTGGTATGCAACTTCCTCTCAATGATAACTATCTGTTCCATGCAATTTGACCTTCCTCAAGGTCATCCCTTAACCCTTATCAACCCTTTACTCTATGAAAACTTAACCTTCTACTCCGAAAACTTAACCTTGGCCTTTTCTCCAAAAGTATTTGACATACAAAGATCAAATTTGGTATGCAACTTCCTGTCAATAATATCTATCTGTTCCATGCAATTTGACCTTCCTCAAGGTCATCCCTTAACCCTTATCAACCCTTTACTCTATGAAAACTTAACCTTCTACTCTGAAAACTTAACCTTTGCCTTTTCTCCAAAAGTATTTGACATACAAAGCTCAAATTTGGTATGCAACTTCCTTTCAATGATATCTATCTGTTTCATGCAATTTGACCTTCCTCAAGGTCATCCGTTAGCCATTATCAACCCTTTACTCTACGAAAACTTAACCTTTTACTCCGAAAACTTAACCTTTGCCTTTTCTCCAAAATTATTTGACATACAAAGCTCAAATTTGGTATGCAACTTCCTTTCAATGATATCTATCTGTTGCAAGCAGTTTGACCTTCCTCAAGGTCATCCCTTAACCCTTAATAACCCTTTACTCTACGAAAACTTAACATTTTAGAAATATGGCCATTTCGGGGGCATTTGTGTTTCACAAACACATCTTGTTTATTTATTTATTTATTTATTTATTTATTTATTTATTTATTTATTTATTTATTTATTTGATAACATAGAAACGTTTAAATTAACGATGGAACTGTCGTCATATAATTAGACACATGGACAGGGCTACTAAGGTTTCATTCAAGAACGAGCACGAATCTCAGACAACGTTTATAGATCTGTAAGTTAAAAATGTGGTTTCATGTTTACATTTCAAGTCACTCGGAAATATATGGGACTAGTCACACAAAGGGGGACCAAATGAGAATGGTGAAAAGTAACAACCCGTATCAGACTGTGCAGTTTGCACAGACTAAACGGAAATAGAATTCCATTGCGGTCTTTTTACGCATGACTGATCAAATACTCAGCAGCCAGGGAAAACACAAACAAACTAGATGGTTGTCCCATGAAAATTTCTATCGAGTCCGCAAAATGCTCTAGATGAATTTCATTTTAACATTTGACAGTGAGCTGTTACCTTGACCTTGTAGTTTTCTGATATTTCTTCCAAACATCAGGTCTACGTTGACAGAGAACAGAATTTCCGCTATTTTTGCTGAAAATCCATTCATAAATGTTGGAGTTATGCCACGGACTAAAACGGGCGAACTGACGGACTGACTTACGAAGTTACGCACGTACACCTAGCTGTTATATAGTGACAAGGAACTATGTCTCGCTCACCGCAATCGGGCTCGAAAACAAAAACATGAAAACTATGGTAATAGAGTAGGGTGTGAAATATTTATAGATCTAATTCCTGCTTTCCAATATAGCTTCCTAATATCTGCTGCCCGATATAGCTTTCTCATAGTTGTCCTTTTACCGGCAAGATTTTATTTGCTTTTCTACATCTGATTTATCTAAAAAAATAATTTAAGACTAAAAATACTATAAACGTACAGAGATATCATGTAACCAGCTCATAAATAGTTAATTTGTATCAAATTTGATATCGCTTTCCGTCGTAGCAGGGTTTATTTTTGTCGTTTTCAATCAGTTGTCCATGATTTTTGCAAAAACCGTGACTTTTGGGTACAAGATGCAAATATACGGGTTAAGCTTACAAAATTGCGCTTCGAATAGGCCAGGTCTTGTTTAATTTGAATAAAAAACAAAGTACTTACAGCCGTTTGAAAATTCCAGCCGTGGTGTGTCGGGGTGACAATTTACCATAACACCGTCAGTTTATGACGTCATTTATCACGTGGTATGACCACCTTGTTTCAGAGGTCACTAGACACAGGCAAGGTTCCTAAGGACTGGAGTACAGCCTTTGTATGCCCCCTTTTCAAGAAAGGAGATACAAGTCTTGCCTCCAACTACAGGCCCATTTCACTGACCAGTATCCTGTGCAAAGTGCTTGAGCACATTGTCGCCACTAATGTAGTTTCCCATATGGACAGACATGATCTGCTGTATGATCTCCAACACGGCTTCCGGAGCAAGCGATCATGCGAAACGCAACTCGTCACACTAAAAGAGGACTTGATGCGAAACTCTTTAGCTGGTTGTCAAACAGACCTTGTCTTACTTGATTTTTCTAAGGCGTTTGACAAGGTAAGCCACCAGAAGCTATTGCTCAAACTACACAAGTACGGGATAAGAGGCCCAACATTAAAGTGGATCCAAGCATTTCTATCTGATCGGACCCAGACAGTTGTCCTAGATAATGAGAAATCCAATACTGTGCCTGTCACATCTGGTGTTCCACAAGGCTCTGTCCTTGGCCCTATACTTTTTCTCATTTATATAAATGACCTCCCGGACACGACCAAATCTAAGGTACGGTTGTTTGCTGATGACACAGCCATTTACTTGGCAGTCTCCAGCTTGCAGGATGCCCAGATTCTACAGTGGGGTCTTGATCAACTTCACTCATGGGAGCTGGAGTGGGACATGGAGTTCAATCCGAGTAAGTGTGTTGTAATACACATTACTAGGTCTAGAACTCCTGTCCCAAGCCAGTACTTGCTGCATGGCCAAGTCTTAGAGTCAGTTGTAGGCTCCAAGTATCTGGGTGTGGAGATCAGCAACAACCTATCCTTCAACAATCATATGAGTCGTTTTCAAAATTCGCAGGTTTTCTTGTCCACGTGTGATAAATTTTACATTTAAGTAATAAAACAAACATTTATGTTTAAAATGAGTAGATACCAATGCAATTGTGCTGATTAAGCACAAAAATATAGCATGTTAAATGGTCTAATGAGAAATTTTACATGATTTATGGCCTGAAATGTGTAAATTTGCTTTGTCCCACGGCCACCCTTATTGGTTTTGACCAGCAAGGATAACTACTTTTAACCGTAATTGAAACACTATTTTGTATTATTTTGCTTGACAATATGTCAGATTACAATTTAAGAATACCAAATCCCCAAATATTATTTTGTAAATGGTATAAATATCATAATTTATCCTTGTCCCACAGATTGTTGTCTTTGGTGTTCCAGTGTCTAAAAGATCAGATAAATGCAATTTTTATTAGATGTAGACAAAAAGCATCTACCTCCTTTTGAAAAGCAACCCTTGGTTCTTACATTACAGTTAAAAGAGGAAGAATTTATCTTGCGTCTTGCAAAAGAATTGAAAAAGAAGGCGATTAAATCGTGCAGTACTTTTTTTCTTTGTCTTTGGGATGACGCACTTTATTATACTTTGCCAGGCACCTTTTTATTAGGTTTTTGACTGGTATATCTGACTTTGAGTGCAGTAAATGTTTTCAATACTAGATTTAACAAATACCCTATTTACACATATATTTTTGCAAAATAGTTTGAAATTGTCCTTGGTGTTCCAGTCCTTGGTGTTCCAGTCTGAGCACTGGAACGCCAAACACAAAAATAAAATGGCACTGACGTACGTCATATTGCATGGATAGATAGATATTATCAAAATAAGCTATCATACAAAATTTGGGCTTTGTTCCTGTGATACTTTTAGAGAAAATGCCAAAATAAAGTTTCGCTAGATGTTTTAAATGGAGTTGCATGTTACGGGTTAAGAATGACTTTTTGCAATGTATAAATGTATGGAGTAGATAGATATTATTGCAGAAAAGTTACATACCAAATTTGAGCTTTGTATGTCCGATACTTTTAAAGAAATGCCAATTTCGAGTCTTGAACTGAAGGACGGGCTGACTGATGGTAAATGGTAGAACAATATTGCCTTAAATGTTTTATATGGACACATTAAAATCCTAAGTTATTACACAATTACTATATGTCTTTGCATTTAAATATCTTTCGACTCATGCTGTGTTACTAGATTGGGGGTTAGATTTTTATATCAACTGGAGGGTTAGCATAGACTTTTCGTCGGCATTTTAATTTGTCATGAGTTCTGATGTACGTTCCGGGAAGCAGAATCGAATGGGACTAATATTAGCTCCCAGTCCCTCCAAAATCAATGCAAAATAAACATGTTAAAACAAAGAAAATAGATTATTTTCTTTAGGGTTATGTTAATGTCTTTGGTGTTCCGCTGATGTCTTTGGTGTTCCAGTAATGTTAAATTAATTTTCCAAGAAAACTGATCTAACAAATGCATCAAAAGTACCAGTTATATAAAGCAGATTGGACATATTAATTTTGACGATTGAAACTTTTCTGGACATTTGGACTCAAATAAGATATTTTGAGAATACAATGCTTTAATTTTTCCAAGTTCATAAGCCAGGGATACTTTAATGTAAATTATTTAGTAATTATGCATCTAAAATGTCCGTTTTTCTATTATTTATTAGCCATTGACCTTTTAAGATGTGATTTTGTTGAAACAATTTTAAATATATTTTAATCTATATTATTTTCATAGCTATATTTAACCGGAACACCAAAGACATTTTTGTCCGGAACACATTGTTAATAACCGATTTAGAAGCTACACACCCACAATTCAGGGTGGAAAATGATTTGAAACGTACCATTAAGAATATAACAATGAATTAAGAACACAAAGATCAAAATATTTGACAATTATTTTTCATAATTTACTGGTCTAAAAAACCTGCGAATTTTGAAATTGACTCATATAAAGAACATTACTTCCTCTGCCAGCCGTTCCCTTGGCTTCCTTAAGAGAAACATTAGGACACAGAACCCAGCACTCAGAGAAATGGCATACAAAACTCTTGTTCGCCCCCAGGTGGAATACTCCTCATCAGTCTGGAGTCCCTACACAGACTCGAACATTGACAAGCTAGAAATGATCCAGCGTAGAGCGGCCCGCTGGACCCTAAATGATTATTCCCCATACTCTAGCGTGACTGAGATGCTCCATTCTCTAGGCTGGAGGTCCCTTGAGCAGAGGAGGTCCGACTCTCGACTTTGTTTGTTTTACAAAATCATATATGGCCTTGTAGCTATCGACATGCCTCCGTATATTGTCCACCCACTGAGAATTCCAAGAAATTCGCATACCCTTTGCTTCCGCCAAATTCAAACCTCAGTTAACTATTACAATTTACAAATACTCATTCTACCCCCTTGCAATCGTGCAATGGAATAGGCTGCCACCACATATAGCTTTACTGCCCACTTTTGACTCTTTCAAGAGGGCAGTAAGCTCAGTCAACCATCCAATGCCTTAAATGTCAGCGCACTGTTTTTAGCTATCACTGTCAGCTTATTTCTGACTTTTAACATTTTAAACCCTGTCATCTTTTACTCCACTCTTACTAACAAATCTTATGAAAACTTTTTAATTTTAACACTTTTCCACTAACACCGCACAGACGCGCACCTGCACGTAATCTCCGCAAGGGGGTGATGCAGTATCGATACATACATACATAACAACGTACCTTCGGGATGGGTTCCCTCTGGATACACTTGCTGATTGTGGCATAGAGTGAAACAGAGTGGACTCGTAGCCACAAACCAATACCCATCATCAAGTTTGTGGCTACGATATCGATATCGCAGCTAGAGTGAACCCTGCATAATGACCCCTCTAGAAAAAGTCAAGGGAAAACCCTGCACCCCAATATTTAACCTACATGTTCTAAGTATGCCTGTTTCTGATCAATTTGTGCTTTCTCATTGGATTCGTGCACTATTTTCAACTCCATATAGATCTATATTTTGCGCACGCCATACAATTCCACTCAAAACTTCATAGAATGTTTCTTTAATGCATTTTATTAAATATTGAGCAAAATAACAATAAGTTTCTTTTGGTATGGTAAAAAAACTATCACCGGCGATGAAAAGATTGAGAAAATCCAATGAGTTTAAATTTTGACAGTAAAATTTTTCGGTTCAAATTCTCGACCTAACTGTCATGGGCAAATTTTACTCATCATGACTACTGGCTGACCAATTTATCATACAATTATCTTAATAAATATTTCTTTAATCGGGATAAGAATAATTTTCTTCGAAATCTGGCGACAAACCAGGGAATTTTTCATCGGAAGATTTGTTTTGAGAGTTTGCCGACTGGCAGGCATGTGACGAGTACTGACTTTTTAATACTCAAATAATACTTGAGTATTTCAGATTTGGTACTTGTACTTATGAGTACTGAGTACTAAACTCAGTGATTTTTTTACCTGCGCATCCTGCTTCTTTTACTCATAATTTGGTCTCTGGGATGCAAAGTTTTCATTCTAGCGAGTCCATGGATGCAACAATTTTTACAGATTTCCTGTTAAAAATAGTGTATTGGACTCACTAAGCTAGTAGCTGGACTCATTGATATGGAATCCAGCGAGTACCCAGGACTCACAGTCTTAAAATTGTAAAAAAATCACTGTAAACTGGTTACAGTACTTAAGTAGTACTTGAGTAGTACTTTAGTATTCTTGAGTATATACGAGTACTAGAATGACATGCAATATACACTGAAGTTTTAACAAGGAAAGGTTACATTTTGTGTTTAACATGGTTTATTGCTCAAAAAGAAATCCTGCTAAGCAAAATAAATATGTTTATGTAGTACTTAGCAATCACACTGATGTTGCAAATGAATGCTGGTTTGTGCAGTACCAGATTTTATTAAACAGTATTGAATCTCTCTCTTTTGTAAGGAATTTCATGAATAAGCTGGGAATAAACTTGAGTTCATTTTCTGGTATTGACCAACTAAAAGGTATACAATTTTAATACAGGTTGGCATCTATGATAGACTAACAAAATATATAGCCAAACAATACATAACAAAGGATTAGTTTATCATAATTGCATAAAGGTGTGAATTGTGTCATTGATAACCCTTTCCTAAATGGCTAAAGTTGAGGTTGGTCTAATTTGAAAGCTGATGCAGAAGACAAAATGGGTAATGAGAAAGATTGGGTTTGTGTACATTATAGCTTGGAAAATATTGAGACAAAAGGAGAAAATACTGATTATCAGCATTTTCTTCTTTTTTCTCAATGTTTCCCAAACGTTTTCTTACAGGTATGTCAAAACCAGGTCTTGTTTTGGAAAGGGTTAACACAGATAAAACTGTAAAATAATGACTGGTATACTGAATGTGGTCCATGCATTTGTATGCTGATTGAATCATTTGTTCTTTTGAAATCTGTTTTCTAATATAAAGTACTCAAAAAGATTCATGAGTACTGAGTATTGAAGGGTCAGTACTTGAGTAAGTAAGTATGAGTACTCACTTTCCCCATGAGTACTGAGTACCAATGAGTACGGGGAAAAGTGGTACTTGTACTCCTAATACTTGAGTATGAGTATGAGTATCAAATGCCTGCCGACTGGAAGTCGGCAATTTTGAATAACGCCTGAATGATGGTTTAAAATTAGGTCAAATTTGTTCATCAGATAACTAATGAAAATCAGTTAACAAAATATGCAAACAGAGTTAAATGTGTTGCTTAATGATTACAAAAGGCTTTTCCGAAGGTTAGAATACGATTGGCTGAAGCTTTATGACACAGGGTTTGCTTTTATTGGGAAATCCAAAATTCTGGAATAATCTGGGATCAGATGTTATGAAAATAATTGACGTCATATCGCCCATAGTAAATTGACAAAATATCAATTTATCTTACGTTTTCATTATTTTTACGGCTCATCAGCAAAAAATAAACAAGTCTAATAATTATAAACTGCAAAGAAATGAGAGAAATTATCCATTGAGAGTCCCTTAAATCGCCAGCCAATCAGATGCACGAATGTAATGAGAAAGTTTTTAGGGCCCTGTATTACTAAACATCTTACGATCAAGTTTTTGTGTAAACTGTGTAACAAGACATCTGATTGCACGAGAAATCCGACTGAGCCAATCAGGGCTGTTGTTACAAGTAATTATGCAAAAATCAAATGTACAACCATTAGTAATACGGGCCCCAGACTATTTGGAGTCCAACCCAAATGACCTTTCTTTTTTACAAAAGTGCTGTTTTTGTTTAGTTTTTGTTTGTTTCTCCATTCAATGCAATGCTTTTAGAAAATATTTAAAAAAATATTTTGTTAATCTAAGAGACTAATGCGCATGAGCCGACAATATCAATAACATGCACAAATCATGGAGAAAACAGGATACAACGGAATTTTCTCCCCATATATTTGGTTCAAATTTGAACCAAAAACAAATTTTTCTGCAAAGAATTCAGATTTAGCTGTTGCTTCATTGATTCCCTGTGGTTTCATCTATAGAGATCCAAAGATTCTGCATACTTTTCACACTTCTTTTATGGTCACTTTTATTGCGACTATTCACATATTGTTTCTATTTTCAGCGTTTGATTTCAACAGTGAATGATGACAGAGACTTGGAAGATATAGATCCTAATCAGTATGATTACGAACTATACGTTTTCGGCACAAATAGCACACGTGTGCCTAACTAGGCCTGTGTGAAGTTGAAATCTCCACTCAAGAGGACAAGGAGTTGAAACAATTTGCCAAAACTGAGTGAAAATGAATGGTATTGTACTAGGGTCAGTTGTTTTTATTCGTTGTGCGACGTCAACGATTAGAAGACCTTTAAATTTGGCACAAGAATGTGATGACATTTCTCCACAATAATGACCCTCCATTAAAATGGTCAATCTTATACGTTTCTAAAGCATTTGCTTTTAAGACAGACCATTTTACAAGGGATCCATGGTATTTATTTTAGGCATAAGAAAATGTTAATACAATTTCAGGGGTTGTGGCATAGAAAATATTGAGACAAGAGGAGAAACTGCTGGTTATCAGCAGTTTCTTCTTTTGTTTCAATGTTTTCCCAAGCCATTTCCATCAGGGACGTCAGAACCAGGACTTGTTTGGGAAAGGGTTAAGTTATAGTAAATACATGTAATGGTACTGAATAGCCATATTTCTATTTTCAGCGTTTGATTTCAACAGTGAATGATGACAGAGACTTAGAAGATATAGACCCTAACCAATATAATAACAAAACTGTGCCCTATTTTCCTGATGTTGAGAGGTTATCGTCGCTGCAAGCCAAGTATCCAGAAGTAACAATAAGCAGAGAAGAATTCAAATATGTGAAGAGAGTATTACCACCAAAAGTAGTACCACCGATACCAGAGAATCAAGAATACCCCACTCCTTCTGGCTGGGTACCGCCCATTGGTAATCATATCATTGGTCCCTTCCCAAACAGCAAAATTTTACGGGTGGTCTACTTCATAAACTGTCACAAATGACAAAATTGAAGTTGTTAAAGAAATCATTTGTGTAAAATATGGCATAGAAAATATTGAGACAAAAGGAGAAACTGCTGGTTATCAGCAGTTTCTTCTTTTGTTTCAATGTTTTCCCCAAGTCTTTTCTATTAGAGACGTCAAAATCAGGTCTGGTTTGGGAAAGGGTTAATCAGAACAACAAATTTTAAGAGGGTATCTAGGCATTCTAGAGTTGTTAATTTTAGTCCAAATCCTGTGTTGCGGGCACAAGTTTGAAACATTTGATTAAATGATTCTATCAAGTACCTACAACATTGGGTTTGATTAACATGGATTGGAAAGATGTTTTGCATTTTCTCAAAAATGCCCATTTTCTTGTGTGCGCAACTCCCACAGTTTCAACCAGAATTTAATCAAACTAGCCACAATGAATCTTATGGTGTCTGGTTATGCAAACAAAATTTTGATAACATTTCATGTTTGAAATATCTGACCTTGAATTGAAAAAAAAAAATGGTAAAATTTTACCGACAAACCCCTCTCGAGCGTATATGTGCCGCTCTGTGAAGCTCTTGTTTCCTTTTTTCTCAATTTTTTTTGTAGTGATAATATTGTACACAAATTAAATTTTGGTAACATTTATTTTGTTGTCTGGCTGCAGCAGCTTTCGAATTGGAACTGATCAAATTCTTGAGGTTTTGGGAAGGATTAAACAGCAGTACGAACAAGTATTTTGGAATAAACATTACATTACATTAAGCCATTACCACACAGTGACTCTTTTTGACTCCCCACAAGATAATGGCTTTGGAAAACATTGTGGAAATTCCCACAATATTTTTTGCCCAAAGATGAACAAATGTATAATTTCATTCAGTTTAAATTGTCGTCTGAAACATCTTTGAATTTGGAACAGTCTACAATTTTGCCGTTTGGTAATGGGTTAACTTTTTTCCAGCTACCAAACAGCCGGGTAATTATGGTATAGGAAGAACCAGAAATGGCATGTTACCCGTGTATTTAGAAGAACATCGATCTGGAAGAATATCAACCTTGGTGAAAAAAATCCATGGAGACATACATGTAAGGCTTTGATATCAGCACTTTTCAACAAAAACCTTGTAAATGCAGCGTGTTGAAAAGCTGTGATATACTGACTCATTTTTCAAACAAACCCAGGTTTTGTCATCTTGATATTCAAAAGGTTTAAAAAATGAGAGAAAAAAAGATAAATGTTAAGAAACAGTTGTTTTACTTATCAATTAACTATATGGTCAAAGGATATCCTGGTCATTACCCCATCTGGTTATGAATGACAACTTATTAATTAACCCTTTCCAAACGACATAACTTTTGGGTGATCCAATTTTAAAGATGCTTCTGACTACAAAAAGATGTTGGTCAAGACAAAATTTGAGTATAATACAGCAGAGAAAATATTGAGATAAAAGGAGAAACTGCTGGTTATTAGCAGTTTCTTCTTTTGTCTCAATGTTTTCCCAAGCTATATGCATTAGGGACATCAAAACCAGGTCTTGTTTGGGAATGGGTTAACCCATTAATGCATATAGACACTTTTTGACGCCACTCCTAGCATTCCAAATCCCCCCCCCCCCCCCCCCCAAAAAAAAAAAAAAAAAAAAAAAAAAAACACCCTGACACACACACCACAAGTTAAAGACTTTGGAAAATATCATGGAAAATGAACTTTTTTGTTCATTTTCCACAATATTTTCTACCCAGTATGACTAAATAATGTCAAATTTCATTCACTGGAAATTGTTGTCTGCATCATCTTTGAATTTTGATAGGTTCAAATTTTGTCGTATGGTAATGGGTTAAAAAGTAATTTCGATCTTTTATGTTTTGCTGTTTGAAATCCATGATTTAATCATAGTAGATTTATATGAGAAAATCTATCTGTTCTTCTTTTTCATGAATCCAGGTGTTGAATGCTGATATCCAAGAGTACCTACAGAAAAATGGTGTAGATGAAGAAACTCTTGTACAAATTCATGAAGTTGGACGATTTTTAAGATACAAGGGGAATCATGTTGTGAAAATAGGGGCATTCTGTTTGGAGAAAGGTTTCTAGTGTTAATTAACCCTTTTCTGGGCAAGACCTTGTTTTGATTTACCTAATAGAAAAGGTCTTGGAAAACATTGAGACAAAAGACGAAAATACTGATAATCAGCATTTCCTCCTTTTGCCTCAATATTTTCCATGCTATTATTGCTATATTATTTGCATATCCAAATTAAAAGCAATCTTTTTAAACATCCATTATTGTGTTGTCTGTTGCAGCTTTTGAATTGGTCTACCCTAAAATTTTGACGTTTGGGAAATGTTTATTTGATACCTGCTGTCAATCAAACTTTTCTTTGACCAATCAGATCTCTCAAATCAATGAACCCATTACCTGACGACAAAATTTTAGATAGGTCCAAATTTAGAGATGTTGTAGATGACAATTTCAATTGATTGAAATTTTACATTTTAGGGTTTTCTTGGTAGAAAACATCGACGTCGTGGAAAATGAAGAAATTGCTTGTCACAAGCAATTTCTTCATTTCTCACAAAGTTATCCAAAACCTTTATCTTGTTGAGCTATCAAAAGTCGGGAATTGGCTGAACCTTTCCCAAACAGTGAAGTTTCGAATTTTAAAGGTACTGCAGACCACAAAATGAATGTTGATAGAGATACAAGGGATGTAAAATACAGCATAGAAAATATTAAGACAAAAGGAGAAAATATCGGTTATCAATATTTTCTCTTTTTGTCTTAATGTTCAATTTTAGACGCCAAAATCATGCCTTGTTTGGAAAAGTGTTTTAAGTTGTTGAAAACAACAGGACATGAACTACTTTTGGAGACCTTCTTCGTTGTTTTTTTCCCCAAAATTCTGTAATTCTTATGTTAAGGTAGTCCACCCCTAATGAGATTCCCCCAATTATTTAGGCAGCATGGTAAACATTCGGTGGCGGAACAATTCCACCTCTGAATGTTTACAATGTTGCACAAATAGGTTCAGAAACGTAACAAATGTTAACGGCGTTGTAGGAAAATTTCTGTTGTCGCGTGAATTTCATTAGGGGTGGACTACCTTAGATTTATTGCACACAAATCCTATCTTAATCAAATAACCCCCATTTGGAGGTTTTTGGACACCCTGGAGTATATGAAGAAGATTAAGAAATTGGAACAATTTTAAATTCTTGTTGTTTGGGAAAAGGTTGACACTACAATTTTTAGAAATTTGTTCAGTGTATAAATATATTTTGTTTACAATAATTAAATGAGCATGGAACTAGCAAAATGGCCCTTGTAGCATTTAAACCATTCCCGCATGTTGACCCTTTTTAATGCCTCTCAAGATAAAGACTATTAGGGCAAACATAAAGGAAAATGAAGGAATTACTTCATTTCCCACAATGTTTTCTATCCAAAAAGAAGAAAATGTTTTAAATTCCATTCACTTGAAATGATCTTCTGCAACATCTTCGAATTTAGGCTAGCCTTAAATGTTGCCGTCTGGTAGAGGGTTAACCCTTTCCCAAACAAGACCTGGTTTTGACGTCCCTAATAGAAAAGGCTTGGGAAAACATTGAGACAAAAGAAGAAACTGCCGATAACCAGCAGTTTCTCCTTTTGTCTCAATACTTTCTGTGCCATATTTTACACAAATCCTGTCTTTAATAACATTCATTTTGTGATTTGTGACAGTTTTTGAAGTGGATCACCCTAAAGTTTTGCCGTTTGGGAAAGGACTAATCTATCCCAATGGACCGTATATGCATGAAGACCCATCCTCTAACGTTCACACTACTTTTCTACGGTGGGGAATCATATGTATGATGACACAACAATCGAAGTAAATCTTCAATAATTATACCCCCCACCTACGAAGTAGAGGGGGGTATATTGCTTTCACCATGTCTGTCTGTCCGTCCATCCGTCCATCCGTCCGTCCGTAGACTTTTTCGTTTCCGTGCTCTAACTCAACAACCCTTTGACCTAGGATCATGAAACTTTACACAATTGTTGCCCATGACCCAAGGAGGTGCCCTATTGTTTTGGGGTCACCAAGGTCAAAGGTCAAGGTCACAATCAGACTTTGTTTAAAATCCGTTTCCGTGCTCTAAGTCAAGAACCGGTTGACCTAGGATCATGAAACTTTACACAGTTATTGCCCATGACCCAAGGAGGTGCCCTAAAATCCGTTTCTGTGCTCTAACTTGAGAACCGGTCGACCTAGGATCATGAAACTTTACACAGTTGTTGCCCATGACCCAAGGAGGTGCCCTATTGTTTTTGGGTCACCAAGGTCAAAGGTCAAGGTCACAATCAGACTTTGTTTAAAATCTGTTTCCGTGCTCTAAGTCAAGAACCGATTGACCTAGGATCATGAAACCTTTCACAGTTGTTGCCCATGACCCAAGGAGGTGCCCTATTGTTTTTGGGTCACCAAGGTCAAAGGTCAAGGTCACAATCGGACTTTGTTTAAAATCTGTTTCCGTGCTCTAAGTCAAGAACCGGTAGACCTAGGATCATAAAAACTTTACACAGTTGTTGCCCATGACCCCCACCTACGAAGTAGAGGGGGGTATATTGGTTTCACCATGTCTGTCTGTCTGTCTGTCTGCCATCCGTCCGTCCGTAGACTTTTTCGTTTCCGTGCTCTAACTCAACAACCCTTTGACCTAGGATCATGAAACTTTACACAATTGTTGCCCATGACCCAAGGAGGTGCCCTATTGTTTTTGGGTCACCAAGGTCAAAGGTCAAGGTCACAATCAGACTTTGTTTAAAATCTGTTTCCGTGCTCTAAGTCAAGAACCGATTGACCTAGGATCATGAAACCTTTCACAGTTGTTGCCCATGACCCAAGGAGGTGCCCTATTGTTTTTGGGTCACCAAGGTCAAAGGTCAAGGTCACAATCAGACTTTGTTTAAAATCCGTTTCCGTGCTCTAAGTCAAGAATCGGTTGACCTAGGATCATGAAACTTTACACAGTTATTGCCCATGACCCAAGGAGGTGCCCTATTGTTTTTGGGTCACCAAGGTCAAAGGTCAAGGTCACAATCGGACTTTGTTTAAAATCCGTTTCTGTGCTCTAAGTCAAGAACCGGTTGACCTAGGATCATGAAACTTTACACAGTTGTTGCCCATGACCCAAGGAGGTGCCCTATTGTTTTTGGGTCACCAAGGTCAAAGGTCAAGGTCATAATCAGACTTTGTTTAAAATCTGTTTCCGTGCTCTAAGTCAAGAACCGATTGACCTAGGATCATGAAACCTTTCACAGTTGTTGCTTATGACCCAAGGAGGTGCCCTTTTGTTTTTGGGTCACTAAGGTCAAAGGTCAAGGTCACAATCGGACTTTGTTTAAAATCCGTTTCTGTGCTCTAAGTCAAGAACCGGTTGACCTAGGATCATGAAACTTTACACAGTTGTTGCCCATGACCCCCACCTACGAAGTAGAGGGGGTATATTGGTTTCATCATGTCTGTCTGTCTGTCTGTCCATCCATCTATCCATCCATCCGTCCGTAGACTTTTTCGTTTCCGTGCTCTAACTCAACAACCCTTTGACCTAGGATCATGAAACTTTACACAATTGTTGCCCATGACCCAAGGAGGTGCCCTATTGTTTTTGGGTCACCAAGGTCAAAGGTCAAGGTCACAATCGGACTTTGTTTAAAATCCGTTTCCGCGCTCTAAGTCAAGAACCGGTTGACCTAGGATCATGAATTTTTACACAGTTATTGCCCATGACCCAAGGAGGTGCCCTATTGTTTTTGGGTCACCAAGGTCAAAGGTCAAGGTCACAATCGGACTTTGTTTAAAATCCATTTCTGTGCTCTAAGTCAAGAACCGGTTGACCTAGGATCATGAAACTTTACACAGTTGTTGCCCATGACCCAAGGAGGTGCCCTATTGTTTTTGGGTCACCAAGGTCAAAGGTCAAGGTCACAATCGGACTTTGTTTAAAATCTGTTTCCGTGCTCTAAGTCAAGAACCGATTGACCTAGGATCATGAAACCTTTCACAGTTGTTGCCCATGACCCAAGGAGGTGCCCTATTGTTTTTGGGTCACCAAGGTCAAAGGTCAAGGTCACAACCGGACTTTGTTCAAAATCCGTTTCCGTGCTCTAAGTCAAGAACCGGTTGACCTAGGATCATGAAACTTTACACAGTTGTTGCCCATGACCCAAGGAGGTGCCCTATTGTTTTTGGGTCACCAAGGTCAAAGGTCAAGGTCACAATCGGACTTTGTTTAAAATCTGTTTCCGTGCTCTAAGTCAAGAACCGGTTGACCTACAGCACTTTTTCATTGACAAGGCGCTAGTGGGGGGTATTTGTCCGCTTTGCGACAGTTCTAGTTCTGTCAAATTCTGTCAAAACTTGACCCATTTGAAAATGATTAGCTCATGGATGTGATAGAATTTTTGGTTGGTCGTCAATAACTTTTTAATCAGATGAATTTCAAAAGATTACTTGCGTTCAACAAATTTCTTTCTTTTTTGGCCTTCTCTGTTTCAAACCGTTTTAATTCGGGTCATATTTCAAAGGAAATTAATGAAAAAAAAAAAAAATGAAAAAAATGTGTCATGTGGTTCCCCACCGTGATTCCGCTGACTTGAAAATGTCAGCAAATAGCTGTTACTTTCCTCCCTTCGAATTAATACCATATATGGTAGTATTCGAAAATTTTAAACAGCTGTAAAATGGTGTCATCTTGGAAAACAAGTTTTACCTTTTCCCTAAGAACTCGCTGTTTTCTTGTCCCGATTAATTAAAGATTTTGAGAAAATATTAAGGGAAAAGAAGAAAACACTGGGAACCGACATTTTCTTCTTTTTCTCCAATGTTTTTATGTCGTGGATGTTGATTTCACTTGTTTGACATTTGATAAACGTTTAATTAATCGTCTGTAAGACTGAACAAATTTGAAATAACAATCTTTTGGGAAAGGGTGAAAAACGCTCCTATAATGATTGGCTAGGTCAATGAGATTCATACATATGCTGTTATTTCTTGGTTTTGTAAAATAACAGCTTTTGTTCAAATTGAGATTTTAACTCCGTTAGGCCAATTGCTTATATAGTTATTTAGAGGCATTTCATTAATATTGGTTTGAATCCTCGCTTTGTCTTCACCAATGATTGATTTGTCGATCAATCGATATGATCAATAGAAAAATTGGTGGATTGATTGATTGATTGTTTTACACCTGACAGGGTCCTCCGCAGTATAATTTGAAGCTGTAGTGGCCAAGTATCATATATAAACCTAAAAGGCAGCGTCTGTGTAAATACAGATAACTGTGCATGACAGCATTATGGGAAAATGAAGAAATTGCTCTAAATGAGCATATCCCATAATAGACTATAATGTTTTTCTGTGGAATTAGATATATTATACAAAATACTCTATCGAAAACATTTTTAGCTCGACTTTTCGAAGAAAATGAGAGCTTATACTGTCACCCGGGCGTCGGCGTTGGCGTTGGCGTTGCAACAAAGGTTAAAGTTTTTTCAAACATCAATAACTTCCATACTATCGAAGGGATTCAACCCAAACTTGGAATACTTATTCACCATCACACCCTCTACCATACTATCAGGGCCCATGACCCTGGGACCACTCTATTTGGAGTTATGCCCCCTTTATACTTAGCACTTAGAAAGTCGAGCGCGCTGTCTTCGGACAGCTCTTGTTGGCATAGTAGACACCAAAATCACCCTTTTAATAACTATTTTGTGGAATTAAAATGTGGAATATTTTGAAGCTGTAGGGGACATAACACTGATGTACATGAAGCTGTAGTGGGGGCCGATACAGCTTATTGGGCTTGGGAGAACACTGTCGCCACTGATGACAATATTTCGGTCATCTTTCAGCGGTACTATCATAACATTGTCACCGAGCACCCAGCTGCTCGTCTCGGTTCTAGGTTTACTATTATCTACCCATTAGTGGAAGACAAACGTCGGAATGGACATAAGCCTAGGCTGGCGATAGAACACATGATTTCGGGTCCGAAGTGCATCCAACCGCGCTATGATCGCAGTTTGTTAAGAAAGTAAAAAAAAAAAAAAAAAAAAAAAAAAAAAAAAAAACACACACACACATTTTTAACCCTTTCCTAATCAGCGTAATTTTACACCAGTCCAATTTGAAAGAAGTTGCACACGACAAAAATGATACCAAAGGTAGAAAAAGTGTATGTTATAGCATAGAAAACATTGGTGGAAAAGGAGAAATTGCTGATGATCAGCAATTTCTTCTTTTCTCTCCATGTTTTCTCGATCTATTACTTACTATAAGAGACGCCAAACTCTTGTTTGGAAAAGGGTCAGCCTGTCGGTATTGCAGTTATGCCCATTCGCTAAAGGCCAGGTCACATACGATATCGCGGCCGTTCCACGCCCCGTATCACGGCTAAAATGAGCCACCCGTGGAATGGACGCTGTTGGACGCGATGCGGCAGTGATACGGCCGTGCTATGGCAGTGGTAGGACGCGGAATGAATTCGAAATTATTTTAGACGTGGTAAAATTTTTTGAACTGCACAAAAATGTTTTCGCGGCCAAACCACGGCTGACAGACGCGATGAGGCAGTGGAACGGACGCGGAATGGCCGTTGAATCGCAGCGGAATGGACGCGGTAGGAAGTGCTCCGGCAGTGCTATGGACGTGGTAAGACGCGGAAGTTAAAATGTATTGAATATCGCTAGAATCAGCTACTCTTGCATCTCTTTGCGGGCAAAGTTTTAACTGGGAGCAGCAGTAACAGGAAAATGGGCCCTCTCTGCACTGACTTGGGATATTTTTTAAGATCCTTACATCTTTGCCAGCTTGCTTGACAACTTTTCTGTTTTAGCATGATAAGCTTTGATTTGATATCTAAATTTTCTGTAAGCTGTAAAGACTAGTCGTGTTCGACTGCCTTGGTGCTAGTTGCCTACTAGGAATCATATCAACTCGGTGGCTTATGCTAGGTTCCCTCTGCCGATCAAATTAAGTCGATTAAATCCGACCAATCGATCTATTACATATCGATTTTGCACGACATGGATAATAAGAATTGGTCGGGGTTATCGAGCGTGATCTTCACCGCTCAGGCTTCTTACTTTGTTCTTTGTAACTTAAAATATTCGTTAGAGATCGCGTAGAAAATTGATCGGGAAGCGATTTTGTAATCGGCTAGAAGATATAGCTGATCAAGAATCAATCGTGTCTGGATCTGCACCGCTCAGGTGTCACACTCATTTTTCGCATTTCAAAATATTTGTGGGCGATCGCGTAGAAAATTGATCGGGAAGCGATTTTTGATCGGGTAGATATATAGATATATCTGATCAAGAATCAATCGTGTCTGGAGATTGAGTGTGTTGGAGGTAATATATCTTACACGACCTGCACCAAACCTGCAGTCGATCTCCTCGACTTGTACTTGTTTGATACTTAACTGCATCTCGATCAGCTCGACCTCTGTGTCATCAGGCCAATCGATAAAATCGACTGCAGACTTCGAAGTTGATCGACTAGAGATTGAGAAGAAATAATTAAGTACGGTTTAACGGGGAACTTGGTTGATCTGATTGGCAGTGTTTCTAGAATTAAGTTCTGGCATAATCCAACTAATCCAACAGAAAGAAGCCGAAGCGATTCAAATCAAACTCGATTACCAGACCATTTCCGATTACCTATGCCAATCGATATCGATCTAAACTCG
Organism: Fragum sueziense; assembly: GCA_963680895.1. Taxonomy (NCBI): domain Eukaryota; kingdom Metazoa; phylum Mollusca; class Bivalvia; order Cardiida; family Cardiidae; genus Fragum; species Fragum sueziense. The sequence goes on from CAVMGG010000450.1 coordinate 23,688, forward strand.
ATCGCTTGATTGGGCTTGGTCGAGTTGATCTGGTCGGCAGTGGGAAACTATGATAAATGACTTCTTCTTGATCTTTAGACAATCAAAAAATAACCTCTACAGTCATTTTTCGAGTACAAGTCGGGTTGACCGAATGCAGGTTGGGTACAGGCCGGGAAAAAGATAGCAGTCCGATCACACTTGACCTTCAGACACGACTGACTCTCGATTAGATCGATCTTCTAAGCGATAAATAAATAGTCGTTCCTAGATCAATCTCCTACTCGGTCGCATACGAGAATTTTTGAAATGTCAAAAAAATTGAATTGGAAGTCCGAGCGATGTAGATAAAGTTGAATCACCTAAACTACTTCCCATTACACATGCCGGCCGAACTCGATCTGTGCAAGATCGCTTGATATGCTTAGTTCAATTTGATCTGATCTGCAGTGGGAAAATAGCATTATATGCGTTTCGGACGGTTTAGCCGCGATTAGGAAGTGGAATGGCAGTGCTATGGCCGTGGAATGGCAGTGCTATGGCCGTGAAATGGCAGTGCTATGGCAGTGATTCAGACGCGATGTGGACGCGGTATCTTGTCGCGTGTTTTAAGACTAGACGCGGTTGGAAGTTGTAGGCCGTGCTACGGCAGTGTTTCGGCAGTGGAACAGCCGCCGGCGGCCGTACCACGTCCATTCCGCGTCCATAGCACGGCTAAAACAAAATTGACCCAAAGTTACCGCGTCCAACCACGTCCAAAATACTTTGAGATTTTTTAGCCGTGGTATGGCCGCGGAACGGCCGTGATATCGTATGTTAATATCGGAGTATGGAAAAACAGGAATCCCTTTATGAGATGGTTTGAATACAGAATCTGTTGACATCCTCTCTTAGATTCGGCAGGATACCATGCGACTCGCACAATTGATTGGTTGTATTGGGTTTAAGGTAGAATGCCCATAATGTCGTCAATTTGAGATTCATAAAACATCGACATTTTTTTTCGAGCGTCCGAACCTATTCGAGCGCGCTCGTAAACATTCGGCGGTGGAGAGTTCCACCGCCAAGTGCTTTCGATCGCGCACGAATGATTTTGACGTCGTGCAAATCTCAGTACGGGTAGACTACCTTGACGACACGTAAAGAACAAATTCTTCAGTGTTAAGAGAAGGCAGAGAATAGCATTAATTTTACTACCGCATGTTTTATGTAACATACCAACAACCAAGGTGGGTAACCCACGTGACTTTTGGGAAACGTTCACACCGAAAAATCGTCCGCTTGAAGGTATGTTTTGTTTAATTTCTCAGCTGATACGCTACGGATTTTGACGAGATAAAGTGCACGGAACGCGCCTTTGAGAGGGCTATTCCCGGCTCTAACTCACTCTGCTCCAAATCCAGTGGTTTCTTCAAACATTTAATCGAAAGTTTTTTTCGGTGCATGTGAACGCTTTCCACTTTCGTTTTGCACTTAAATATTTTGGCTCGAATGTTTGAAGAAACCACTGGATTTGGAGCAGAGTGAGTAACTTTAAAAACTGCCAAAACGACAAAATGGAAGTTCTTTAAGACAGAATTTGTGAAGAAGAAATCACAAATTCAGGTCTTGTTTGGGAAAGGGTTAAAGTCATAAATATTTATTGAATTGAACAAAAGTGTTGCTCATATCATTTTGGTTCAGGTGAGCGATATAGGACCATCATGGTCCTCTTGTCATTTAATTAAGAGTTAAGGTAGGCTACATGTATTCCATCCATCATTATCTACCAAACACGTCATGCAATTTCAATAGCAATGAATTTTAGGCTAAAATAGATTCGGTTTACCGTTATGTTTTGATAACCCGTCGGTGTTGTTATAAAATCTCGTAACTACGGCTTGAATCAAGCCGTAGTTATTAGATATTATAACAACACCCACGGAATACTATTTGTCCTGAATTACGCCACTGTTTACTTGATAAAATCGTTCCCTATTATCCCTGATCAGTTTCCGTTGCCATAGAAGACGCCCGGAAATTGACGAGGGTATCGGGATTTTAAATTCCGGATTTCATCGTCAATATATATTGGTACGGAGGACGCCCGAAGATGCACGAAGTGTGTTGTATCTATCAATGGATGGAACACCTTAACCGATCACATGATCTAGTCATCTTATATGCCACGTTTCTGAAAGCTCAATATGAAGTTTAATCAATACGAAAAAGCTGTTCTTTTCGCTACATCGACAAAATATTGATACATGTTAAAATGAGTCTCACATTATAAATTATCAAAGTTTATCATGAAATGACATTAACAAAACATTTTGATCCGTTGTATTTCAAAACGAGTCTCCAGATGAAAACCAAGACCTCGTTCTGACCTTCATCATAGAAAATGATTGAGAGCCATTGATACAGAAGAAGAAAGAATCAATGATGCTAATAATCAGCATTTTCTCCTCTTACCCCAATGTTTTGTGCTTCAAGGGACACCAACTTCCCTTTCAACAGCATATACATGATATGTATTGTAACAATATTAGGCTATATCGTCGATGTAAATGCAAACTCTCGTATCTCGTTTTTGGAAAATTTTAAAGGGGAAGGAAAAAAGCGTAATAAATTTTCCCAAACTGAAAGGATTTACTTGAAATTCGGACATATTTTTCACAAAATTTAATAATGTGTCATTAATTCTGATCAGCAAAATTATCTCAAAGCCTGCTGAAATTATCTTGACTGGGCACACAAGTTTGTGCTTTGAAAATCGCAAGGATCGACATACGAGGTTTTGCATGTACAACGACGATATGACCTTCAATAATTTTGGTAATTCTTGACCAATTTGACAACGGTTTGATCTAGAGAAAGCAGTATTACGCTATGGAGTCGCTGGGCGTGAGAGATCTTTAAGTACCACTGGTGGTGAACTCGACCAAAGCGATGGACGTTTTTCACTACAACAAGGTACAGATATTTTGCGTTTAAATGCGAGTTTAAAGATCTGATTGGATAGTTTTTCTAATAACAATGAATTTGTTCTAAACATAGACCGGGTTTATGGATAAGTATTGACAAACCGTCGGTGTTGTTATAAAATCTCGTAACTACGGCTTTATCGAAGCCGTACTATAGTTATGAGATTTTATAACAACACCTACGGAATACTATGATCGCGAAAAAACGTCCCACGCTTTGGCGGAGTTCATCACCAGTGAGAGATCTTTTAAAACTCAGCTGGTAAAAAAGTTATTAACGACCAGGTTAATTTTTCTTGATTGCTAAAGGAAAAAAAATATTGTCAGATTGTTTAATAGACCTAGATCTACCATATCCCGCAAATACCTTACATTTTCCCAAACGTTCTGCTTTAAAACGATAGCAATGAATTTTGTGCTAAAATGGACTGGGTTTGACGTTATGTTTTGATAAAATGTATGTGTTGTTATAAAATCTCGTAACTACGGCTTGAATCAAGCCGTAGTTACGAGATTTTATAACAACACCAAAGAAACACTATGTTTTTGTCCGAAATTGCGTCACAGTTAACCGGATAAAATCGTTCCCTAACGAACTGGTCACGTATTTACAGAATCACTGATGACTATCTGAATTTGCTGTCACGTGATTCCCCGTCGTGCACATGCGAGTCTAAAATAGTACAGTTAAAGGGACATTTCATTCCAATTTCAATTTTTTAAAGTATGTCTTGATGCCAAGATTGGTTATTCCAATGAGAATAAAAACTATTAGTTTTTTTAAGTTGTTGCCAATAAGCGAGAAACACGCATTTAAAGTTGAGACATAATCGATAAATTGCATATAAATCCTAACTGTTGTCCACAACAATTTGTTCAATTTCAACACAAAAATAAAAGTTTCTCGTAAACAGCGCTATATTTTGGCTTGAAATTTTCAGAATTTTCATAAGGAAATGTGCTCTTTCAGATAAAAATTTATGACAAAAATTCTGAAATGTCACTTTAAATCCACTGTATTGGCGTCGGAGTAATCGTCGCCTTGCCTGTAGAGCAAACGTTTGAAATGTCGTCGCTTTTCAAAAAAAATCTCTTAACTGCAGCTTAATTCATGGTAAAACAAGCTGCAATTACGAGGATTTCGTTGAAAGTCATCGATATGTTCCCCTTTTTACATGAAAATGGTCACGTTGAAAAACACGTGAAATGATGAAATATGTCTAAAGCCCCGTTTTTGTACGTCCTGGTGGTAAATCGAATTTGTACAATCATCATCTGTAGCAAAGTATCATTAAACTTCAAATAGAAAATTAACCAAGACTCGGCAAGTCATTTTGGAACTGTTTAGGGCCATATAACCAAATTTTGAAGTGATCCCATCGGAAAGCTGCACTAGAAGACTAAATTGGTGTTAAAAAGGAAAGGATGTGTATAATATTGCACAGAAAATATTGAGATAAAAGGAGAAAATGCTGGTTATCAGAATTTTCTTTCGATGTTTTCCTAGACCATTTAACTATATACTAGGGGAAAGAAGAAACGCAACAACTATTTTTTGTTATTTCTCTTAATTCTTTTATGATATTGAGTCAAAGTTGTTACTGATTTTTACAGGGAAGTGTAGCTTGATATTGATCTTTGTGTTTACGTTAGAACATGTCTTACCTGTGAGATAACGTCAAAATAGACGTTTACACGTTTCTCACGTTCAAACCTTTAAATGCCCAAACTTTACATAAAACTCTTTTCATTTGTGTAGATGCACGTCGACTCGACAAAAGGCAATGATTTTTGTTTGGATTTAATCCCTCATACCATTTCGCAACTTATTCAAAGACGTCGTCCGTCAGCAATTGTGATGTTTAGAATTTTGAATTCATGCATACTTATGAAAATATTTAACAAAAACGTTCAAAATTACCCCCCTTGCATATGAATAAAGAGTAAAATAATATTTGTAAAATATTTTCTTCTTGAAGCATAATCTTGAAATCTGGCACAATGAATCAAATTACCGACAGTGAAAAGTCGCTATAAAAGAAAGATGGAAAGAAATAAGCACATCATAACCCCGTTTCTATTTTCCCAACGTTTCCTTTTAACCCTTTCCTAAACAAAGCATGATTTGGCGTCCCATATAGAGAAGAATTGTGTGTGTGTGTGTGTGTGTGGGGTCTCCTTTTGTTTCAATATTTTCTTTATTGTAAACAAATTTAATCTTTGTCACTATTAATGTTTTCGTCTACAACAACTTCCAAGTTTTAACCACGGAGTCAATCAAACTGTAGTTGCGAGGTTTCAGAATTACACTGGCGAAATATAATTTTGTCCGAAATTACGTCACGGTTTACTGGATAGAATTGTTCCCTTTGGGTCACGAATTAACAGGATTTCTGGTGATATTCCATATTTGTTGTGTCACGTGATTCTCAACTGCTGGCATGCAGCACGAACTGAGATAAGCAATATGCGTGCAATGGCAATGAAATTTGTGCTAAAATTAGAATGGGTTTACCGTTTTGTTTTGATAAACCGTCTGTGTTATTATACAATCTCGTAACTACGGCTTGAATCAAGCCGTAGTTACAAGATTTTATAACAACACCAACGAAATAAACCTACCATTGTTTTGTCCGAAATTACGTCAAGGTTAACCGGATAAAATCGTTCCTTATTATACTGTATTGGAATAGAGCAACAAATAAGCGGGGATGAAGACATTCTAACTTTGTTATTTCAATTTCTAACCCTATATGCTGTTGGTACTCATTTAGTTGAATCGTCTAGATGAGACGATTCCAATGAGTACCGATAATAAAGTGTTGGATAAATATGTAAAACATTCCCTTTCAAAAGCCATCACCCCCTCTTATCTGAACCCCGGCTCGGCCAGTATCCATTCTGACATTTGACAAAAGTCATTTGTCTCCCACCAATGGGTGTGAATCATCTATGTGGGAGAGCAGCTGGAGGCTCGGTTTGAATATTGTGGTTGTAAGTTGGTGCGAGAAATACCAGGATCCCACGGTTAGGTGCTCCAGCCGCCGCGATATGGCCTTAGAAGTTGAACACGGCGTAAAACCCCAATAAACTCAAACCTCTTATCTGAAGCTCTGTTGGAACTTTCATTATACCCTCTTTTCCTGAACCTTTTCAAATGAACCGCTATAACTTGCTATAGGGAACAATTTTAATCAGCTAATCGAGACGTAATTTCGGATAAACAATAGTTAGGGGAGACCGGGGCTATTTCGGTCCCCTAATTTCGATTGCTTATATTTTGAATTATATGAAAGTTGTTTGGGCGTGATTTATATATCTAAGTTCGACAAGCGAAAGCCTTTCAAACTGCGTCTGTCCTTTTTACATTTTTCTTTTCAATAAAGAGAATTTCAAATTTTAGAGTTTGATCGTGATGGCCGAACTTGCCCCATACATGGGGCAAGTTCGGCCCACCCTTGGGGCAAGGTATGCACATACCTATAAATCCTTATATTTGATTTGTAGACTGTTAAAACTTAAAGGAATCTGTATACGACTTCCAAATGAAGGTATAAATTGAAAAAGCGTTGTTATAACAGTCAAATCATCGTGAATAAGGGGACATTCGGGATAACAAGTAGAAGCTGGGGCAAGTTCAGCCTGTGATTTTGAATTTGTCCATTTTTTTACATTTCTGTTAGAGCTAGGTCTGAACAATTGATATATGATATAGATAACATGAACGCTTCATCTTTAGTTTTAATATGAAAGAGGACTTAATTATCTTCATAAATATACAAAAAAGAAATCTGAATCCTGGCGCATATTACTATAAATTAAAACTTACATAAATGTGGAAAAAATTACTGAAAGTGTCTAAAAATCATAATCGTGTTCTAAATTCTATGTTTTTGTATTCAATTCGACCCAACACCTTCTGTGAAAAGCTTTCGTCATGAGTGACATTTAAATCCGGGTCAGAGCTCTCTATCTCTGTCGACAGGCTCAAAAGAGCCTCTAGCCGAACTTGCCCCGGGGCCGAAATAGCCCCGGTCTCCCCTACTGTATTTCGTCGATGTTGTTGTAAAATTTCGTAATTACGGCTTAAAAAAGCCGGACTTATACCTCACGATAAATGACCTGGCAGAGCATCTAATTCGATTATCATGGGCTGCTCTGCCAGGTCATTTATCGTGAGGTATACGAAATTTTAAAACAACACCGACGGTTTATCAAAACATAACGGTAAACCAAGTGTATTTTAGCAGAAAACCAAGTCTATTTTAGTGCTATTACAATATCGATGTAGGGCCTACCCACCAATTTTCGGCCTACTCATTTCCCAAACCATAACCAGGGCCCCGTATTACCACGGTGGGGATTGTGCATGATGGGATGGATAACGAATACTGGGTATATGGACAAAATTTGCCTCGCTTCAGGTAAGAAATTGTGCAATAATTTTCTTATTTCTGCTCCAATTTTCAAGCGGTTTGTTGCATGTACCCCGCATTAGTGAGCTCTTTCCTCGGATATATGACTTGTTTGTAGAATCTTTGTACTTTGTCCAAAAATTGATCCCAACCGACCAGAAAAACGACAAAAAAATCAGGCCCTTTTTCTAGTCGGTTGGGATCGGTTTTTGAGAAAACTACAGGGAAGTTCCAGATAAATAATACATCTGAGAAAAGGGCTCAGTAAGACGGAGTACATGCAACAAACCGCATGAAAATTGACGCAGAAATAAGAAAGTTATTGCACAAATTCTTACCTGAAGCGTGGTTAATTTGGCCGTAGTCGTTACCATTTCGCTTTCTGGTCGGTTGGGACAATATTTCGGAAAAAGTATCATGAGTTATCTAATATGTCATACATCCGATGAAAGAGCTCGATAAGGCGGGGTACATGCAGCAAACCGCTTGAAAATTGATACAGAAATAACAGAGTTATTGCAAAATGTCTTACCTGAAGCGAGGCGAGTTGGCATCAAATTTTGTGCAAAAAATATACTGAGTTTACCGTTATGTTTTGATAAACCGTTGGTGTTGTTATAACATCTCGTAACTACGGTTTGATTCAAGCCGTAGTTACGAGATTTTATAACAACACCAACGAAATACTATTTATTTGTCCGAAATTACGGCACGGTTTACTTGATAAAATCGTTCCCTATTGTCGGTAGTCGTTATCCATCCCATCATGCACAATCCCCACCGTGATTACTAAACATCTTACGATCAAGTTTTTGTGTAAACTGTGTAACAAGACATCTGATTGCACGAGAAATTCGACTGATCCAATCAGGGCTGTTGTTACAAGTAATTATGCAAAAAACAAACGTACGATCGTTAGTAATACGGGCCCCTGGTTTTCGTACTCCTAATTGAAAATGCTTAATAACATTCAGGCAAAAGAAATAAAATGCTGGACGATTGTTTTTTAAATCTCTAAATCAACACCCATTTCGTTATCTGTATCACCTTATAAAAGAACTTGGTGTAAATGATGATGCTTGTGATAAGGTATTCCACCCATCATATCAAAATTACATATCAAACACTTCGCACATCTTCGGTGTCACCCGCACCGAAGATTGACACGGAAAACGACGGAGTCGGAGACGGAAAAGCACGAAGCGTTTGGTATGTAATGACGTGTGGTTACTTGTGTCCGATAAACTCCTGCATTGCTAATCAGGATCTGGAAAAACGTCCTTTATAGCATTTGAGAACAACCTGGATCCAGACCAGCCTGTGCATACGCACAGTCTGATCAGGATCCATGTTGTTCTCTAATAGCTTCTTTATGACCTGTAGCAACCATAGAAGAGCAGCATCGATGTATGCCATGCTTTGCTTAGGCACAGGCTGGTCTTGAAACATAGCTGTCTCAAATGCTATAGGGGACGTTTTTCCAGATCCGCGCTCATATCAAATACTTCGTAGATCTACATCTTCTGTGTCACCCGCAACGAAGATTGACACGGAAAACGACGGAGTCGGAGACGGAAAAGCACAAAGCGTTTGGTATGTAATGACGTGTGGGTACTTGTGTTCGATAAACTCCTGCATTGATATTATTCTTTGTTTCATGGAGGAAGGCCGTAGCCAAAGAACATTTTTCTAAAGGCAGTCTACCCATAATGAGATTCAAAGTGACGGTGGATTTTTTTCTTCTGCATGACTTCGTTAATATTCGTTGCGTATCCAAACCTATTCGAGTGACTTCGTATACATTCAGTTGCGGAACGTTCCGTCGCCGAATGTTTACGATGTCACCCGAAAAAGTCCGACCTCACATGAATATCATAAGGCGTGGACCACCTTAATTTACGGGGTCTCGAATATATTCTCTGACATTATTTTTCCACCAAAAGGTTGATGATCTTCAACACGGTGTATAATCTCGTGACTCAGCAATATCTTTTTTAATACTTGACCAATTTGAATTCGGTTTGAAGCAAAGAAGTTGGGAAAATGCCAAGAATAAAGTTGGACGTGTTAGATTTGTAAAAAAAATCAACTGATAAAAAAGTTATTGAAGATAAACCAAAATTTTGGTTTATCTTCAATAACTTTTTTATCAGTCGATTTTTCAAAAATCAACTACGTCCATCGTGTGCGTGACGCCTGTCCACATTCTCTGCTTCAAACCGAATTCATAACGTTCCAGTTTTTACAAAATTATTGAATTTTTTTCTGAAAATATTGTATCACGTGATTATCCAACGTGTTCAAGCATTCCAGCCATCAATAGAAGCCGAACACTTCTTGCAACTTCGTCGGCATTCGTGCCAAAGGAGAATGACGAGGTGATCGGATCTTCAAATCCGGATATCCTCGTCAATTTCCGATTTCAAGAAAAACAGCGACGATGAAGGCGAAAATCTTCAATGACTTTGTTAATACGGGACCGTGTTGAATTCGGTTTGAAGCAGAGAAGGTGGACAGACATCACTCATTAGATGGATGTGGTATATCTTTGAAAAAAAAAACTGATAAAAAGTTATTGAAGATTAACCAAAATTTTGGTTTATCTTCAATAACTTTTTTATCAGTTGATTTTTCAAAAATCTACCACTCTCAGATTAATTCCAGCGTTTCTTTCACATTCTCTGCTTCAAACCGAATTTAAATTGTTCAACTATGAACAAAAATATTGAAGATTTTCTGAAATTCTGAGTCATGTGATTATCCACCGTGATAATGGATGGAATACCTACAATTTAAGTGGAAGTCCTCGAATGATGCCCCGAATGATGTTGTGGTAGTAGCCTACTTATGGAGAAATACCAGGAATCCGTGATATTGATGATTATCAGCAATTTCTTCTTGTCTCTCATTTTTTCGATTTCGTTTAACTTCAAACATTTTAGTATCTTCATTTAATAAATCAATATTACATTTTCATAAGACGTAAAAAGAGCCATACGTATTTCTGCCAACATGCCGAAAATGTCCGAGTCAGTAGTTCGACGACATTACATGCCCTACTTGAAGGCACATAGCCAGTAAGGCTTATCAGTGTTCTCTCCAGCCTAATAAGCTGTATCGGCCCACTACAGCTTCATGTGAATTAGTGTAATGCCACTACAGCTTCAAAAGTACCCCTACAGCTTAATTCCTTCAAAAAGGTCACCAGATAGGGGGATTTCTAAGCATTTAATGTCAAAAAGTGATAATTCATGTATTCTTATGATATAACATGTAATAATTCTGTATAAAAACATAATGGAAAAAAAAAGAAATTGCTCAGATTGAGCATTTTCTTCTTTTCCCATTATGGTTTTATTCACTATCATTTGCATGAACACAATGCATTTCAAGGTTAACCAATACTTATCATTTGCCACTACGGCTTCAAATTATTCTGGGGAGAACGCTGCTTATATTGGTTGATTGATTGATTCATTGGGGTTTAACGCCGTTTTCAACTGCTATGGTCATATCGCGACGGCTGGAGCACATAACCATTGATTCCTGGTATTTCTTCCGCCAGTACCACCACAATCCACAATATTCAAACCGAGCTGCCAGCTGCTCCCTCACATAGCTAAAGCTTATTGGACAGGGGAGAACTCTGAAATATTAGGCAGGGGAGACCGGGGCTATTTCGGCCCCCTAATTTCGATTGCTCATATTTTGAATTATATGAAAGTTATTTGGGCGTGATTTATATATTTAAGTTCGATAGGCAAAAGCCTTTCAAACTGCGTCTGTCCATTTTATATTTTTCTTTTCAATAAAGAGAATTTCAAATTTTAGAGTTTTGATCGTGGTGGCCGAACTTGCCCCATACATGGGGCAAGTTCGGCCCACCCTTAGGGCAAGGTATGCACAGACCTTTAAATCCTTATATTTGATTTTTAGACTGTTTAAATTTAAAGGAATCTGTACACGACTTCCAAATGAAGGTATAAATTGAAAAAGCATTGTTATAACAGTCAAATTATCGTGAGTAAGGGGACATTCGGGATAACAAGTAGAGGCTGGGGCAAGTTCGGCCTGTGATTTTGAATTTGTCCATTTTTTACATTTCTGTTAGAGCTACGTCTGAACAATTGATATATTCAGAGTCGTCAAGAAATGGCAATTCTAACAGCGATTATTCTTTTTATTCATGGGCAAGTTTGGTGGTGGCCGAACTTGCCCCAACCCCAAAGGCCGAACTAGCGCCAGACAGAACTGGTGTCAACATCACGCCATATCTTCTTTTAGATAACATGAACACTTCATCTTTAGTTTTAATATGAAAGAGGACTTAATTGTCTTCATAAATATACAAAAATGAAATATGAATCCTGGCGCATATTACTATAAATTAAAACTTATATAAATGTGGAAAAATACTGAAATTGTCTAAACATCAGAATCGTGTTCTAAATTCTATGTTTTTGTATTAAATTCGACCAAAAACCTTCTGCAAAAGCTTTCGTCATGAGTGACATTAAAATCCGGGTCAGAGCTCTCTATCTCTGTCGACAGGCTCAAAAGAGCCTCTAGCCGAACTTGTCCCGGGGCCGAAATAGCCCCGGTCTCCCCCATATACTCCTATAGCGTCACTTTTACTGTCAGGACTGTAAACTTGCGCAACATGTGACACCATATGATAATTAAGATGACGAACACGTTGTAAGCCAGTTGATCATTTAGGTAAGAGAAATCGAATCTAAAAGACATGGTTTTCAACGCTCTGATCACTGCGCTGATTTGGGTAAGAAATTTATTTCAAACGAATTTGTTGATAATAGTTATTTCTTTGCGTTTTTTATCATGATAATATCACTTAATTTTGTTTGATTATAGTTGGGTTTCTTACCTCGATTAGTTCATATTGCATTTTCAGTTTTGATAGAAAATTATCTTTTTTTTATCTTTAATCCATTACCAGACGATAAAATTTTACTTGCTTCACTTGCTAATGTTCAAACGTGTCATAGACGACAATTTTATGCGAATGGAATTTTACATTTTTTGTCTTTCCGGGTATAAAACATAGTGGAAACTGTTTTCCAAAGCATTTATAATGTGTGGCGTCAGCGTTTGTGTTTCAACATGGTAGACTTATTTAAGGAATCCAACCTCTCATTAGCTCCAAAGAGCTAGAGGCGAAATTTGAAAAGTGCCAAAAATTCCAAAAGTGTCTTAAATACCGGTATTTCCATTCCTAATACAAACATAAGCATTGTGCACGGTTTAGAATATTGAATCAATGCATACTTATGGAAATATTTGACAATAATGTTCAAAATTACCTCCCTTGCATGTGAATATAGAGTAAAAAAATATTTGTTAATCATTTTCTTCTTGAAGCATAATCTTTAAATCTGGCACAGTGAATCAACTTATGTGAAGTGTATTTACAAGTTTGTGTAATTCAATGCATTTCATACGGCTAGAAAGTGGTGTTTTAATGAGGGTCTGTAATCCTTAATGAAATGTTTTGATTCAAATACGACTGACCTAACCTATATAGCACTCTCATTGTAGTGCTCATTTTGGAGGAAAATTATTTCTTGTATTTTTTTCTTTACAAGTTTGGTGATAGTTTTTTTTTGATCTACGTGAAATACACAAACTAAAGAGCTCTGACCACAATGCTAATTACGTCAGGGAATCCCGTGACGCAACAAATTTAAGAAAATTTGTGAAATTTGGTAAAAATGTGTGCAGTTGAGTACAGGCAACATTGAGGGAAAATAAAAAATTACTGATTATCAACAATTTATTATTTTGCCACAATGTTTTCCCAAGTCTTTTTTATTAGGGACGTCAAAACCACGTTCGGGAACAGGTTAGGCTTAATTCGCTATAATGTACACAAAATTCATAATTTGTGACTCACATTTTGTCGTGTGCAGGATTTGTTATGTAGAATTTTGTTCCTTTTTTGAAAGGGTCAGATATTGAAGAGTGGTAATTAACCCTTTCACAAACGACACAATTTTGGGTTGGTCCAAATTGAAAGCTACTGCAGACAACAAAATAAAGATGTAAAACCATTAGATTTGTGTAAAATATGGCATAGAAAATATTGAGGCAAAAGGAGAAACTGCTGGTTATCAGCAGTTTCTTCTTTTGCCTCAATGTTTTCCCAAGCCTTTCTTATCAGGGACGTCAAAACCAGGTCTTGTTTGGGAAAGCCTTAAGGGTTAAAAAAATTCCCATTAATTAAACACTTTTTGACGTCCCATAAAATACGGATTCTGAAAACATGGCGGAAAATGGTAAATGAAGAAATTGCTTGCACACATGACAAGCGATGTCTTTAACTTTCGTATTGTTTTCACCTAGAAAGACAAAGAAAACTAATTTTTATTCCCCTGAAATTGTACTCTGCAACATCTTTCAATTTGATCAATGTTGAATTTTGCCGTCTGGTAGGGCCTAATGGGTTAAGCCTACGCTACTGAGCTTTTGTCTCAATGTTTTCAATGCTTTCTCTATGTGGAATATTAATTTCGTATATAACCCATCATTAGTACTAAGGAGCCAGAGGCAAAGTTTGAAAAGTGTTTAAAGTAATTCCTTAACTGTGATACGTTTTCATTCCAAATACAAATATAAGCATTTTGATTGGTTTCGAATTTTGAAATCAATGCATATTTATGGAAATATTTGACAAAAATGTTCAAAATCACCTCCCGTGGCAGTTGCATATGAATATAGAGTAAAAAATATTCGTAAATTATTTTCTTCTTGAACCATAATTTTGAAATCAGGCACGTTGAGTCAACTTATTTAAGTGTATTTACAAATATGTTTAATTTGATGCATGTCACAGGGCTAGAAAGTGCTGTTTTTAATGATGGGTGATATACCTTACAGGCGCCATGATAGATTTTTATGCTTCCGAACTATTCGGGAACTCATATTTGTACATGGAAAAACAAGTTGCAATGCATAAAAACCCCACTCACGGCGAATAACCATCGACCTTTGCTATAGATCAATCCCTTACGGGCGTGTTTATAGATTCTTTTTCTATTAGCAATCAAATAGACATCTCATGAACTCCCATTGCATTTTTATAAAGTACGATGTTTGTCGTGTGTTTTGGATGCCAAGAATGGCTATTCTGTTGCCTTCAAATGCTATCAGTTTTTTCTAAATTGTGTGTTGCTCACAAGCCCAAGAAAAATCAAAACAACAACAACAACAACAACAACAACAACAACAAAAACAATCCCCCTTTTTTAAGTTGAGACGGGAATGACAAATTCCATTTACAAGCGAACTGTGGTAAGCCACAATTAACTAAATTGTAAGAAAAATAATTATTCCTCGTAAACGGCGCATTACTTTGGCTTGAATCTTTCAGATTTGTCATTAGAACATAATATTATACTCTTTCAGATACAAATGAACGTAAAATATGAGAATGAATGAATGAATAAAGTTTTAAGGCCCGTCGACTACTAAGGTCATATTGGGCGCACTCACAGTAATTATACCTCACTACAAGATGTATAGGAATATGTATTAGTTACATAAACATCTAGAGGAGAAATGATAAAAATACGATATTCTATAACAGATAAAATTCTATGCAAATTTATAATACACCATGAATAATCCGACGTGAGCACGAAAGGACATGGGCTCCTCCCAGATCAGAGGTCACCCATGTCCGAGTCCACCCGACCGGAAAATCATACCAAAAAATACAATGCACCTAGCCGAATAATCCGACGTGAGCACGAATGGACATGGGCTCCTCCCAGATCAGAGGTCACCCATGTCCGAGTCCACCCGATCGGAAAATTCATAGGGCATATAACGTATTAAAAATAACTGAGGGAGTATAAATGATTAAAAATATCATACAAAATATTGTATAACAATGTACCATGAATAATCCGACGTGAGCACGAATAGACATGGGCTCCTCCCAGATCAGAGAACACCCATGCCCGAGCCCACCCGACCGGAAAATCCATAGAACATATAAAATATCACAGAATAAATATCACAGCTAGATCTTTTTAAAGAGATTGCACTCTTTCAGAAAGTTGAAAATTGATTCAGGCCTTACAGTTTCAAACAACGTTTTCAAGCTGTCGACGTTAAAGTGCCTGTTTCTTATGATGGCTAAATCTACACAATCAATGAGTAGATGCTGAACAGTTAGTGCCTCGTTACAAGGAATACATTGAGGTTTTTCCTCGTTCTTTAATAAGTACGAATGGGTCAAATGTGTGTGACCAATTCGTAGTCGGGCCAAAACTAACTCCTCGCGGCGGTCAGATCGAAGACCTGGCAGCCATTCACCTAGTGCAGGTTTTATGGAAAACAGTTTATTTTGGTGATTGGCCTCGTCGCTCCAACAGTTCTGCCATACATTTTGAATAAAATTATGAATGAGAGGTTTAAAATCAGTAAAAGGAACTTTAAAAGGTAAAATATCCAGTGACAACGCCTCCTTGGCAGCTTTGTCTGCCTCTTCGTTGCCACGTAGACCACAATGGCTTGGAAGCCAGCAAAAGACAATATCAGTATCTTCGTCAGAAGCATATAAACGAGAAAGCTTCTCAAGAAGTTTTACAATAACAGGATTGTCTGTTTTTTCGTGCTCGAGCGCTTGCATACTAGATACAGAGTCAGTGAAAATAATGTAACGCCAATAACCATTTTCAATAATGTGCTCAAGCGCAAGGTCAATAGCATTGAGCTCGGCAGAGTAAATGGATGAATTATCAGGCAGACGATACTGATATTTGTAACCATCCAAGATGGCAGCTGAAGCAACTTTTTCTTCATTTTTAGACCCGTCTGTATAAATTTGAAAGTGCATAATGTGTTTTTCCTGTATTTCAAGGAATTTGGTTTTAAATACAACTTGATCAGTTTCAGATTTTTTAGTTGAAGCTAGATCATAAATAAAGGTGGGACTTTTAGACGACCACAAAGGAACGTCTGGAACTTTATGTTCGGCCACATCATCTAGATCGAAATCTAGAGATTCTATGTCAGCTTTACAACGTAAACTAAACGGTGGAATTTCTGATTCCTTCTTTTTGAAGTCCTCTTCGTAAAGAGGTTCAAAAACAGAATCATGTGTAGGATTATCTGGATTTGATTTCAATTTCAAATAGTAATCCATAGACAATTTCTTTCGACGTAAGTTTAAAGATGGTTCGTTTGCTTCAGCATAGAGACTATTAATTGGCGATGTTTTAAATGCACCCAACGCAATACGCAAACCTTGATTGTGTATTGAATCAAGTTTGCGCAAGTAGGATTGACGGGCAGAGCCGTAAACAACGCATCCATAGTCTAATTTAGATCTCACAAGAGATCTATAAAGACGTAATAAAACTTTTTTGTCTGCTCCCCAGTCCATACTGGAGACGACACGTAAAAGATTTAGAGCTTTCTTACATTTATTGCTCAAATATTCAATGTGCGGAATGAACGATAATTTAGAGTCAAATAAAAGACACAGGAACTTGAATTCTGGGACAACTTCGATTCGGATCCCGTCCAAAGTGAGTTCTGGATCGGGATGGAGTTTTCTGGATTTACAGAAATGCATACATTTTGTCTTGGTTTTAGAAAATTTAAAACCATTTTCATTCGACCATTTACTCAAGTTATTTAAAACCTGTTGTAACTGTCGTTCGATGGTATGCATATGTTTCGAATGATAACAAATACAAAAGTCATCAACGTAAAGGAAATATTCAATACCAGGGCAGGTAGCCTTAATTATATTGTTGATTTTAACACTAAAAAGTGTAACAGAAAGAATAGAGCCCTGGGGTACACCCATCTCCTGTTCATGAGGATCAGAGAGTGTATCTCCAACCCTGACTCTAAATTGCCGTTCATCCAAAAATGCAGATATGAAATAAGCAAGGCGACCTCGTATACCGAAATCATAGAGGTCATTCATGATTCCATACTTCCATGTGGTGTCATATGCACTCTCGAGATCAAAAAAGACTGAAACAACATGTTCTTTCTTGATAAAAGCTTCTCGTATAAAAGTCTCGAAGCGAACTAAATGATCTAGAGTGCTTCTTTGCTTACGAAAGCCACTTTGGGCCGACGTAATAAGTTTGTTCTTCTCAAGGAACCATACAAGACGATCATTGACCATTCTTTCCATGGTTTTACAAACACAACTTGTTAGGGCTATGGGCCGGTAATTAGACGGATTATCGGAATCTTTACCAGGTTTGGGTACCGGAATAACAACAGCTTCCCGCCACGAGGCTGGAAGTATTCCCGTTTTCCAAACACTGTTAAAGATATCGAGTAAACACTGAAGGGGTTGGTGCGGTAAATGATTCAAAAACTGATAGTGGATGTCATCACATCCAACTGCAGTATCATGGCATTTCTTAAGGGCGGTTTTAAGCTCTTTTAGTGTAAATCTTTATTATAGTGTTCTGTATTTTTGGATTTGAAATTCAATTTAACCTTTTCTTTTTGTTCTTGGTGTTTTTGAAATTCTGGAGAATAGTTAGAAGAGGAAGACTTCTCGGCAAAGGTATCTGCCAAAACATTTGCTATGTCAGGCTTAGATGAAACAACGCCGTTATCAGTATTTAAATGCCCAACACTGAGCGAGGAGTTCTTGCCACTAATTTTCCGCACCATATCCCAAGTCTTTTTGACAGATGATCTAGAATTTAATCTAGATACATACTGTCTCCAAGACGTACGTTTACTGCGTTTAATTGTGCGCCGCGCTCTCGCACGTGCAACTTTGAACTTTATAAGATTTTCCTTCGCCGGCCTTAGATCAAACTCTCTAAGAGCCGACTTTTGCTTTGCTTTAGCCTTCTTGCAATCATCATTAAACCACGGCTTATTTGGGTGTTTAGGATTTTTTGACGTTCTCGGAATTGCCTTTTCAGCAGAAGCATATAATAGAGAAGTAAATAATTCGGCAGGATTTTCACAATCTTCAAAAGTTTGAGGTGTAATGGACTGTTCACATACAGTTTTGAACAAGTCCCAGTTTGCTTTATGGAGTTTCCACCGTTGTGGTCTCTCTTGTACTGATGGTCCAATTTCCGATATAAGAATCGGAAAGTGGTCACTACCATGCAGGTCGTCATCAACTTTCCAGTTAAAATCTGGAAAAATTTGAGGACTGCAAACTGTCAAATCTAGCGATGAGTATGAACCAGTAGCAGGATGTAGATAAGTAGATGACTTATCATTTAAAAGGGAAAGATCATGTCTTGAAATGAACTCTTCAACAATGTGGCCCTTGTTGTCTGTGTTTAAACATCCCCATAGAGAATGGTGAGAATTAAAATCTCCCATTAAAATGAAAGGTTTGGGCAATTGTTCAACGAGACGATCTAGTTTCCTGCTTTCAACAGGAGAACTAGGAGGAAGATAAATCGAACAAAGGGTAATAGTTTTGTTCAGTGAAACACTAACAGCTACTGCTTGTAAAGTTGTGTCAAGCTGGACAGGACGATGAGGAACATTGTTATTCACAATGATGCCTACACCACCTGAAGCCCTGTCACTTCCAGTAAAATTTTTTAGATAACAAGAATGATATTTAAAGGTAAATTTATCCGTATCTTTGAGAAAGGTTTCTTGTAAACAAACTGCTACTGGTTTTTCTTTGGAGACTAATAAATTAAGTTCTTCAAAATTAGATTTGATACTGCGACAATTCCATTGAATAATAGTATTCGCCATGATGGACAGTAAAATTAAAAATATAACACACAGTAATGGAAGTCTGGATTTATTCATTTTTTATTAAGTTTGATAATATTACTACCTGGCTTATTTCTGGAATCTGCATATTCATCCGTTATCATGTCCTCATCGAGAGACCGATAACGGTTATACTGTTGGATCGGATCTTGAGATCCTTTTGGTTGGCGATCAGTGATCACCGGTTTTGAAGGTCTTTGCCTTCGATTTTGATTAGACGAAGTATTATCAACGTGACTTGTAGATGCTTTGTTATCAGACTTGGAGGCTTTCGTGACGGAATTGTCAACATTGGTTTTTGCACATAAAGGCGTATTCGGTTCTACAGATTTAGTAGTGGTCTCTGTTTCAGGAGAAGGTGGTCCCAGATTAGAGGAGGGAAATTGCTTTGATATTTCCTCTCTCTTCTCAGGAAACAAAATGCAAAGCTTTTTGAATAGACCTTTACAGTTCTCACAATCACTGTCATCTTTACTTGTAGCTTTAACTTTAGATGCTTGGGCATAGGATGTTATGTTTGAGCGATTTTCGACAATCTTACGTGCTTCAAAGAAGGACAGGCCTTCCCTACACTTGACTGTTACAATTTCCTTCTCCCGCTTCCAGTTTGGACAAACACGGGAGGTTGAACTGTGTGCACCGCCGCAATTAACACACTCTTCAGGGTTCTCACACGTGTCGAAGGAATGAAACTCGGCCGAAGTCCCACAACGACGACAGAGCGCTTCCTCTTGACATTTTTTTTCGTGATGTCCATACTTGAAGCATTTATAACATTGAAGTGGGTTAGGAATGTAGATATCAACATTTACTTTGAGATATCCCACTTTCAATGATTTAGGGAGCAAAGCTGTACTGAAGGTCAAGACAATTGTGTTTGTAGTTTTTTTCTGTCCACCTTTAAAGATATTAATCCGCCTGGCTGCCGTGACATGTTGTGAAGCTAATTCAGTGACTATCTCTTCCTCAGACACTCCCTGAAGATCAGGGCAGCGAATGAGTCCTTTGGACGAATTAAGTGTCGAGTGTTCAAAACAGTGAACAGGGATGTCAAAAAAACTTTTAAGTCGTAGTAAATTGTCTGAATGGGACTTTTTGTCAACCTCTACTAATAGTGCACCAGACTTTAACTTTTTTATTGACTTTGGCTCACCAGCGTAAGAAAGTATACATTTGTTTATTACAAAAGGTGACAGTGATGTAAGCGATTTCTGTTCATCTGTAGATTCAATCAATAAAAACCTTGGGAAATTCAAATTGCGTGGTCGATTGTCCGAGTCCGAATCATCATAATCTGAGCGCGTCCTTTTAAACTTTTGGTTCTCCATATTTGAAAATTTAGTATTCATCATCTGGGTCCCCCAACCCGCCACGGAGTCCAACAAGGGGACATGGATAATGGAGCGGATCTCCAGCTCCCCATGCCAGGGATACCCAGATGGTATACTCAAGCCAATCAAATAAACAAGCGCGACAATGACATACGTGACTCATCTCTTAACCAAGACAAGCCATGCACTTCAACGTCGATCATGACATTTAACCAACTCAATTAGCCCATGAGCCTATATAGACGAGGACAAGACACAACTGTAATAACATTAACTGATACAAGAAATAGTATAACCTGTACAATTAACAAACGAGGGGCGAGATTGCATACGGGTACAAGCAAAATAAAAAAGTCCACGTCTAAAGCGACCAGCCGTTTGCTTAGACCGGGCCCATCTAAGCTCCCGTTTACACCGAAGCCGAGGCCAAAGCCAGCGTGTTGGGAAGCTGGAGAGCCCTGGGCTTCCCTCAACTGACCAGGATCCCCTTTTCCGGCTTACGAGTATCCACTCACGGCCAACAAGCGGGTCCGTTACAGACACACTGTCCTTTGCTCGGGGTCTTACCATTTGCTACAGGACATGGCAGCCGGGATATTTCTAATCCCCCTCCACAGCTGAGGGTGGTAAAATATGAGAAAATATCTATGAAATGTCTCTTTAAGTTCTGTATTGCTTGTTTTGTTTATGGCAAACATTTATTTTTCATTTTTCTTCTGATTTTATCTTCACAATTCGACGAAGTAAGTTGTTTTTATCTTGAAATTCGTTGTGTTGAAGTCGTTTTACATTGAGATATCCGGAGTTCAACTCATCCGATTTTTTGTTCGGTTTTGATTATCTGGAGACGTGTATTTATCCAATTGTTTATTAATCTAAGATTTCTTGCATAGTATTACATTTACTTAACCCTTTCTCAAACAAGACCTGATTTTGACGTCCATGATAGAAAAGGCTTGGAAAAATTGAGGCGAAAGAAGAAGATGCCAATAATCGTATATTATTCAAGAGTTTTATTTTTGGTACTGTCAAATAGCAATGACTTTT
This sequence comes from Fragum sueziense, assembly GCA_963680895.1. Classification (NCBI taxonomy): domain Eukaryota; kingdom Metazoa; phylum Mollusca; class Bivalvia; order Cardiida; family Cardiidae; genus Fragum; species Fragum sueziense. The sequence continues at coordinate 45,183 of CAVMGG010000450.1, forward strand.
GTGCTAAAAATAGACAAGTAACGTTTTGATAAACGGTCGTTGTTGTTGTTGTTTTTTATTTCCACTCAGTCCCTTTTCAAAGCCGATAACGTTTTCGCAAATGTTCTAAGCTTTGACAAGAAAATGTGAGGGACCGTTGATATCAAGTTAAATCGGAAAGAATGGCGGAGCTTTGGTAGATCATTCAATGTGGGTAATTCTGTATCTAAATGAAAATTCAAGAAGAGTACAATAGTCCCAGCCGAAAATGACAGTGACGTAGGCTGATGTTTACTGCTGCAAAACCAATCAATTCGTCTGATTTACACCGATACAAATACGAACAGAGTTGTCAAGTAGTAAACATTAGCCCACGTCACTGTCATTTTCGGCCGGTACTATTGTACATGTATGTTTGTTTTCAAATATGTCACAAAATATCTCGTAAATACCGCCATTGTATCTAATTTATGTTACAGGGCCTGGCTGTTTTTACCGTTCAAGTAGACGGCACTTCGTCTCTTGGTTGTAACTGCGAGCGACGATTCACAAGTAAGTAGGCCATTTCAGAGCTACAGATTAGAGTGGGAATGGCTTCTTGAAATAAATCCAAGACCTGGTTTTGAAATTTATTCTAATTCTATATAAAAAGACAAACAAATTTGTAAAATCTCATTAACTTTAAGGGGATGGGGCTGCTAGGCTGTCGAAACCTCTGTGATGATGTTGTGACGGACGGAAATATTACCCATGTTAATACCTACAGCCCTATCTGTGATTCCCCAGTTTCGCCAATCCCAATTCCACAGGTTGAAGAGGCAAGATGTGACAAGGAAACTCAATCAGAGCGAACGCATTCTGACAAAGCCAGTGAAATTAAATCCTTGTATGATTTGCTACAAAGGTCACAAATACAAGCGACCAAATTTTATGAACAGACGGCATTACAATTCGCGCAAATTAGAGACGAAATATGCAGCATAAAGAAGCAAGTTTCATTGGCGCAAAAGGGGTCGACTGATCAATTAAGTGACTTAGCGAAAGTGTGTGAAAAACGCTGCAGTGAAACGAAGTTGACATATGACAAACTGCAGCGCCAAATGAAGTCTGTTGAGGAGTCGATGAAGTGTGTTTCGTCAACTTTTGGATCCAAACAAAATGAGATCGCGGGAACCAATCCGAGCACCCCAAAAGTCCAAACACCCATCGAGTGTGAAATATCTCCAAATCATACAAATAAGTTCGCAGAAAATAAACCAATGAGTCCAAAATCAAATGCGGACACGTCGCAGGGAAAAACGCCTACTTGTGAAAAGAACTTAAACTCTACCAGCAATCTAAAGAAAATATATTCTGGTGAACATGCTGCCGTCAAGTCCAACTCCTCTGGTGATATTCCAAAAAGGACACTTTTAATAGGTGACTCTATACTAAAAGGTATAGAAACAAAAGGACTCCGAAATGTTTTTGTGAAAACATGCCGAGGAAAAGGACTTTCGCATATTTATGAAATTCTGAGATCAATGGATTTGAAGCAGTTCAAATCAGTCATTATTTATGCAGGGGGGAACGACGTTGCGAGAAAATGCTCGATATCAAACATAGAGAGTCATTTGAGAAAATTAACAAGTTCACTGGATGCAAACTGTGAATTATATCTTTGCACATCTTGTCCGAGACGTGATACAGATGTCTCTGAATTAAACAAATGCATAAAAAATGAGTGTGAACAAACTGCTTCAAAACTGATTGACTGTAACCCACTGTTTGTTTATGGCAATAATCAGCCTATTGAACACTTCTTTTCTCGTGATGGAATTCATCTATCACCGAGAGGTACCAGTCGATTACTATCTGTAATAGACAAGCATGTGTCTATTCTAAAGAGAAATCATACCAAAACCTATGCACGAGGATATATAAGAGGACAGTCTTATCAAACATTCAGAAATAATAATTCTTATCCCAATAGAAATCAAGTTTCGAGAGCAGTGTTTGGCAGATACAAGCAATATTGTTTTAACTGTAGAAATGCTACTCACGAAACCAGAAATTGTTGGTACAGACAAAACCAAGGTTTTGAAGGCTCCAATTTGGACCGTAGACATTAGGAAAATTCTGACAGATACTCTGATAAAATTTTAAATAATGAAAGTTTCAATGCTACATATTCTTCACAAATTAGAAATTTTGAAATTAGTTGCAATAATACATTCCAACCTTTAATATTGGTGTGTAACTGTTGTGACGAATATCCGTGTATTTGTAGTGAACATGAAAATTTACCTCCAAAAATTAAATCTTACTATCAGTCACAGGCCCATAATAATCAGAATCACGAATTAAAAAACCTGCATGACAAGGATATTGTCACTTCTGAAACAACAACAACAACAACAACAACAACAACAACTCAATCAAATCTCTATAAAAATGCGTTCAATTTCAAAAAGAAAGGTATACATATTTCGAGTTTGAACATCCGCCATTTGTTACCTAAACTTGAAGAGATAAAGTTTCATCTGCTTGACCAAAGTTCGCCTGATATACTAGGGTTATGTGAAACATTTTTGCATGAAAATATCGAGGACAGTACTTTAAACATAAAAAAAACTACACATTCGAAAGAGAAGATAGGAAAAACAAAACGGGTGGTGGAATAATCGTATATGTCTCGGAAAAACTTCTGTATAAAAGACGTAATGATCTAGAATGTCCTGAAATTGAATCTCTATGGATAGAACTCACTTCAAACAATCGTGCACCATTTTTGCTAAATTATGTTTACCGCCCACCAAATTCTAATCAATCTTGGATAGACGAGTATGCAAAACAGATTGAAAATGTGGATGTACTAAACATTGAATACCATATATTAGGGGACTTCAATATTCATTTTGACACAAAAAATAGCAATAAAAATTTTGAAAACACAAAGTGGGCTAATCTAATTTCAACTTTTGATCTAAAACAGTTAGTCAAAAGCCCTACACGCGTTACGAAGAAAAGTGCGAGTTTGATTGACCATATATACACGAATACCATTCAGAATACAAGCGAACCGTTTGTTTCATCTCTATCCATAAGTGATCATTATCCTATTTGTTTTACCCGTTCGACTTCATCATTTGAAAACACTAAAAAAATAAACAATCAAAATCACGAAACCATTACATATCGATGCTACAAAAAATTCAATGAAGACCAGTTTTTACAAGACTTATTATTATCCGGAATTGGCAGTGTTGAAACAATTGTAGATCCTAATGAGGCCCTCTTAAAATTTTATGAAATTCTTAATTCAATATTATCTACTCATGCTCCTATCAAGAGTAAACGTATAAAACGTATGTGGCAACCTCTGATGTAATACAACGCCTGATGTAATAAACTTTTTATTACATCAGGCGTTATTACATCTGGCGTCGGGGTCAACGCCTGATGTAATAACGCTTGATGTAATAAAACAATCTTTCTCGATGATCTTATCAAAGAAACTGAAAAATAGTCAAAGTTACATTAAAAAACATAACGAATGGTAGTTGGGGGTTAATGATATTTTTTCTATTTCAAGAAAATTGTTAAAACAGTTTTAGCAACTTTCTATTTTGATTTCTTCAATCCCCAATACCTAAATAATGAAATTACAGTTTATTACATCAGGCGTTATTACATCTGGCGTCGGGGTAAAAGCGTGACGTAATAACTCTTGGTGTAATAAAATAATTTTCCTCGACCATCTTCTCAAACTAACTGAATGATAGTCAAAGTTACATTCAAATATTTTGAATATTCTGATGTAATAACGCTTGATGTAATAAACTTTGGTTTCAATATTTAGGTATTGGGGATTAAAGAAATCAAAATAGAAACTTACGAAAAAAGTTTTAACAATTTCATCGAAATAAAAAAAATATATACCCCCACTACTATTCGTAATGGTTTTGAATGTAACTTTGACTATCATTCAGTCAGTTTGAGAAGATGGTTGAGGAAAATTATTTTATTACATCAAACGTTATTACATCAGGCGTTGACCCCGACGCCAGATGTAATTACCGCCTGATGTAATAAACTTTGATTTCATTATTTAGGTATTTGGGATTAAAGAAATTAAAATAGAAACTTACGAAAAAAGTTTGAACAATTTCATCGAAATAAGAAAAAATATTCTAAACCCCCAACTACCATTTGTAATGTTTTTGAATGTAACTTTGACTATCAATCAGTTTGTTTGATAAGATGGTTGGGGAAAATTATTTTATTGCATCAAGCGTTATTACATCAGGCGTTGACTCCGACGCCAGATGTAACAACGCCTGATGTAATAAAAAGTTTATTACATCAGGCGTTGTATTACATCAGAGGTTGCCACAAACGTACGCATCAACCTGATTGGTTTACAGATGAAATTAACGAAACTACGTTTGAAAGAGATAAAGCACATATGGACGGCAATCATGACATGTACAAAATGCTTCGAAATAAAGTGACTTATATGATTAAGCGAAATAAGAAAAACTTTTTCAATAAATCTGTCGAAAATAAGAAAGATACCAGGATGATATGGAAAAATCTTAAAGGTGCAGCAAACATGGACAAGTCAGAAGATCTAACAATACCATTAAAAATCACAAAAACGGATTCGGTAATTGAAGGCAAATTGAACGTCATAAATGAGCTTAACCGTCATTTTGTATGCGTTTCTGATATCGTAACTAAGACACCATTCTCGGAAAGCGGTTTTCGAAATCTTCAAAACACCTTGATGCAAAGTTAGGACATAACATTTTCACCATTGAATTTATTACTATAAATGAGGTTCGGGATCTAATTAGAAAACTTGATGTTAAAAAGTCTACAGGTCTAGACGGTATTAGCGCACAAATTCTAAAATATTGTGGGGATACAATTATACCAATTATTACATCCATAATAAATAACAGTATTGCTTCTGGCATTTACCCAGATGAAATGAAATTAGCCAAAGTTATACCAATTTTAAAATCAGGTGAAAAAAATGATCCGAATAACTATAGACCAATCTCGATCTTACCCACAATTTCTAAGATCTTTGAACGACATATTGTTACGCAGCTACAGAAATACCTTGTGCGAACGGATGTATTGAATAATTCTCAGTCTGGGTTTAGAGAAAATCATTCTTGTGTAACTGCTTTATCAAAATTGATCGATACATGGCTTAAAGATATTGATGATGGCAAATTGATTGGTTCTGTTTTCTTGGATTTGAGGAAAGCGTTTGATCTTGTTGATCACGAAATCCTACTACATAAGCTTAAACTATACCACTTTTCAGAAAATACCCTGCTTCTAATAAAGTCTTATTTATCCAACAGGAAGCAGTTAATAAAAGTCGGAAAATTTCAATCTGACTCTCTTCTGATACAGTCTGGGGTTCCTCAAGGCTCGATCCTCGGGCCTATTTTATTTCTCTTGTACATTAATGACATATCGTTAACATGTTCTGATGTGGAAATTGATCTATATGCAGACGACTCCACAATGTATAAAGCAGGTTATGACCTAGTCACTATACAAAATAAACTCCAAGAAAGCATTTCCTCCGTACAGGAATGGTGTTCATTAAACAATATGTCTATACACCCCACAAAAACTAAATGCATGCTAATCGGGTCCAAACATAAACTTTTACACCAAGATGAGCTTATATTAAATGTTAATGGAGTGCGACTTGAAAATGTACACACTCAAAAAGTTCTAGGCGTCTACATTGATAATCACCTAAATTGGCACACGCACATTGATTATGTTTGCTCTGGACTCAAAAGGAAAATATCTCTTTTTAAGAATATATCGTTTTACTTGACGAAAGAAATGAAAATCCTATTTTACAACGCATACATTTTACCTGTTTTTGACTATTGCTGTGCCATATGGGGTAAAACTGACAAGCGCTATACAAATAAAATATATTCTCTTCAGAAAAGACTAGCAAAATTAATCCTTTGTAAGCCAATGAAGTCATCTTCAGAAGAATTGTTCAAAGAACTTTCTTGGTTGACATTCTCAAATCGATGTAATTATCACATTGCAGTTCTAGTTTATAAAACGCTAAACTACAACGCTCCTGATTACATGATGAATTTAATTAAAGTTTCTAGAAATGATTTGTATAATTTACGCTCTGAAACTCAGAATCAACTCACATTAAACAAACAACCAAAAACAAATATTTATCAAAATAGTCTAAATTATAAAAGCGTTGACATCTGGAACGACCTTCCTGTAAGCTTAAGATCGGAGGCAAAACTTGCTAATTTCAAGCAAAAAATAAGAAATTATTATCTAACGTATAAACAATAATGTGAAGATGAGTATCTGTCAGAGTAAAGAAATTCTTGACTGATAATAAATTAAGTTAACCCTTTCCCAGAAAGATCTGGCTTTGACATACCCAATTAGAAATGACATGGGAAAGCATTGTGTCTAAAGGAGAAAATGCTGAAAATCAGTTTTTTCTCCTCTATCCTCAATGTTTCCTGACCTAAATTTTTCACATTTATTTTCTTGAAGTAAAATCCATTTTGACATTTGCTTAAACATTCAAATTAAACACCCCAAAATTTTGTCTCTCGGAAAAGGGTTAATAGATAGCTAATCAATAAAATTAATATTAATTTAATCAATTTTGATTTGATTTAACGTTATAGTTTATGAATGTTTGTGTGTGTGTGTGTGTGTATGTGTGTGTGAGTAACAGAGAAGGGAGATAAGGTGAGAATAAGGCGGAAGTGTGTTCGTTTACTTTTGTGTTAGTATGAGTGTTATCGTTAGAAGGCCATATTGTAAATAAGATAAATTCAATATTATTGAATTATATATGTCTTAATATGCTACCTTCTCTAAATAAAGTTATTATTATTATTATTATTATTATGAAAATGCAAATGGCACAATAATTGCAAACCAGAAATAACGTATGAAATTACCAACCTGAAGGGGTAGATCATTTATGTCCATTGTTAGCACTCATCGAGCTTTATTAAAGTGACATTTCAGAATTTTTTGTCATAAATTTTACTTTTATTTTTATCTGAAAGAGAACATTTCCTTATGGAAATTCTGAAAAATTCAAGCCAAAATATTGCGCCGTTTACGAGAAAGGGGGTGTCTCACGAATAGGAAAAATAACATAACACGCTCGGAATTTAATGAAATTTGGCTTGAAGTTAGTACACTAGATAACGGTTCATATTCATGAAATGTTTCAAATCGAACATTCCAGAAAACAATTTTCTCGGAATTTTAAGTTTTCACCAAGAAAAAAGAGGGAACCCTGATTAAAACAGTGTGCAAGCGTTCTGGTTGTTGGTTTCATCGCGTAATTTATTCTAAAAATAATGCCCAGTAGTCCGTGATCCTGTATGAAACAAAAATATATATAATCATGTACAAAAAATTGTTTTATATCAACTGGTGTAAGGGGGTAACCCAAAAGTTCATTGTTTTTAAATATTTTATGCAAATTCTGTTCAAAAATTTTCTTTGTTCCAGTTTTTGTCAAGATTTGAAAATTATGTAAAAGTTGCGCACAAATATACTGATGATTATCGTGAAATATCGAGAAAAAATAAAACCGGTAAAATGTTGCTTTTGGAATTTCCCCCTGAATAGTGCACATTTCCAAGAATGGACAAAATTAAGATTTTTTTAAAAATTACTTTTTTCAAATGTTTTGTTTACTTTTTTGTTTATTTGAGTTTACCTGAGGATAAATCAAGATGCAATGCATTTTTTCGATTATTTCCTGTCATCTGTCCGTGTGTCTGTCTGTCTGTTGGCATTTTCTCAAAAATTCTTTTTTCTCCCAATCTGATATGTAAATCTTTTTGAAACTTGATAAAAAGTATCCTCGGGTTAAAGGAGTACAACTCTGTGTATTAGAATTTCTTTTTGTCATAAACTTTTGTTGCTGTGGCAGCATAAAAGGGGAAACATTTCATATAATAAAAATAACTCTTTTTGTAAAGCTTTACACAGCCATGAGGTTTTAAATTTTGTATGTAAGTTTTCTTAGGGGTAGACTTCAAAGTTGGTTACAATATTTTTGTCCAGGGTCACATTAGATCTTGTCCCAGGTGTACCTACTTTACAAAAAAGAGAGGAAATTGTCTTTAAAAAATCATTTTAAATTATTCAAGTCAGCCGTGATTCATGAAAGCTAACAGCAAGAGCTATTTATAGATCTTTTGAAACATGAGAAAGCAAATAAGAAAAAGCACAGATTTCTCTGATGGCATTTGACAATCGTGCAAAAGTGAAAATATTGTTGTGATGCATAAGAAACAGATAATCCAGTTCCCATGTGACTATTAAGGGCTATTGATGGCTAAACAACACGTTAATCATATGACATCATTGAAATGTGTATAAATTGTGTATCAAAACAGGTTAAGCTATGGTCAGAAAAATAATTTGAGGAAATAATTGCACCCTGTTTTATCCCAATATGGCCACGTTTTGATGTAAACAAGCACATTTTCAACTGTGTAAATGAAACTAGAATATCACTGAAAGTGATCATACCCCCCAAAAGCGCTGTGTTTGTGCATTTTGACATTTCATATAAACTGAAAACTGATATTTTGAATGAGAAAAGTTTTCAAGTATATGAACATTGTATCTTAAATATTTCATAAAATGAGTTTAACAATTTAAACAAGAAAGTTCACTCAAGGGCCATAACCCTATGAAAATTCAATGGACCGTGACCAAAAATATAAAATGCACATTTCCACTTGGTAATGCGTTAACATGTGAAGTTTGAATACAATTGATTTGGTAGTTTATGAGATAAAGAGTGGACAAAAAACAGACAAACTTATGAACACACGCTGAAGTTGCGAAAAATGACAATTTTCAGCAAATGGCCATTACTCAGTCAAAAATCAATGACCCATAACCAAAATTTAATATGCACATATTTGAGAGCAATTGAGCATAACTGTAAAGTTTTTTGAAATTCATCCATTAGTTACCGAGAAATTGAGCGGACAAGATAATTCACTCAAGTGCCATAACTCTGTAAAAAATCATTGGACCATGACCAAAATATTACATGCACATTTCCACTTGGTAATAAGATCACATGTGAAGTTTGAATGAAATTGGACTGGTAGTTTATGAGAAATAGAGTGGACAAAATATCAACAGACCAATCAACACTACTTAACTTTGCGAAAAATGCCATTTTTCAACAAAGGGCCATCACTCAGTGAAAAATCAATGAACCATAACCAAAGTTTAATATGCACATATTTGAGAGCTACTAAGCATAACTGTAAAGTTTTTTTGAAATCCGTCCATTAATTTCCAAGAAATTGAGTGGACAAGAAAATTCACTCAAGGGCCGTAACTCCGTCAAAAATCAATGGACCGTAACAAAAATTTAGTATGCACATCTCAACTTAGTAATGAGTTCACATGTGATGTTTGAACAAAATTGGTCTAATAGTTTATGAGAAATAGAGTGGACAAAAAATTGAAAAACCGATCAACACACACTGATTTTGCGTAAAATGGCAATTTTCAGTAAAGGGCCATAACTCAGTCAAAAATCAATGAATCATCACCAAAATTTGATATGCACATATTTGAGAGCTACTAAGCATAACTGTAAAGTTTTTTTGAAATCCGTCCTTTAGTTTCCGAGAAATTGAGCGGACAAGAAAATTCACTCAAGGGCCGTAACTCCGTCAAAAATCAATGGACCGTGAAAATTTTTTTAGTATGCACATCTCAACTCAGTAATGAGTTCACATGTGAAGTTTGAACAAAATTGGTCCAATAGTTTATGAGAAATAGAGTGGACAAAAAATTGAAAAACCGATCAACACACATTGATTTTGCGTTAAATGGCAATTTTCATCAAAGGGCCATAACTCAGTCAAAAATCAATGAATCATCACCAATATTTGATATGCACATATTTGAGAGCTACTAAGCATAACTGTAAAGTTTTTTTGAAATCCGTCCATTGGTATCTGAGAAATTGAGCGGACAAGAAAATTCACTCAAGGACTGTAACTCCGTCAAAAATCAATGAACCGTGAAAAAAATTTAGAATGCACATCTCAACTTAGTAATGAGTTCACATGTGATGTTTGAATAAAATTGGTCTAATAGTTTATGAGAAATAGAGTGGACAAAAAATTGAAAAACCGATCAACACGCATTGATTTTGCGTAAAATGGCAATTTTCAGCAAAGGGCCATAACTCAGTCAAAAATCAATGAATCATCACCAAAATTTGATATGCACATATTTGAGAGCTACTAAGCATAACTGTAAAGTTTTTTTGAAATCCGTCCATTAGTTACCGAGATATTGAGCGGACAAGAAATTTCACTCAAGGGCCGTAACTCCGTGAAAAATCATTGGACCGTGACCAAAATGTAATATGCACATCTCAACTTGGTATTGAGCTTACATGTGAGGTTTGAATAAAATTGGACTTGTGGTTTAGGAGAAATAGAGCGGACAAAAAACCAACAGACGGACCAACAGACAGACAGACAGACCGACAGACAGACCAACGGACAAGCTGACTCCTATATACCCCCCATATTGAATTTGGGGGGTATAAAGATATAATGCTGTAACAGTCTTTTACTGAATCAAAGGGGGCCTTCCATATCATGTTAGTTCATTAGGGGCGCTTACAGCAAAAATATTTGGTTATGTATTGGTTACCCGGAAGGGCACCTTTTGATGCTTTACCGTACCGGTTCTAAGCGTCTTTTCAATTTCATAACATTTGGATTGACATTTATTGCATGTCATAGTCTCACTAAAAATGGTGCATAGACAATGTGACCAAATAGTAAAGAAAACTTGCAATGTGTATATGTATGCCTATCTTGGCTTCCATACATGTAATTTTGTAAATATAAGTAATATTTATATTAATTCTATGTTTTTTCCAATGAGTTTTTTGGGCTTGAATATTGCTGTAGGTTTGTACTGTATGCTACAATTGATTTTACTGAATATAAAAATGTTTTTAGTAGCACAATCAAATTTTTACTGAATACAAGTTTTGGACCAAAACATCACCTTCATCAATAATATCTATTATATGACATTGTTACCGGTTTTGGATTTCTATATAATTTGGCTCAAAGTAAGAGGAAATATGTAGCATGTTTTTGTGATGATATGGAATCTTGACAAAGACTCCAACATACTTAACTTTGAAATTCAATTTTACTCTTTTCCAAAATTTTGCTGAAAAATATGCATTTTTTCATGATTAATTCAATAAAAAACATTCATAACAATTTCCTCAAATACCTTTTCTGGTATGAATGTAATGCCTTATGTGTCTCGGATCAAATTCAATTGACAGATCTTGAAAATACACAAAACTAAAGTTTTGCGACACATGAAAAAGGGGCCATGTTTCATGCCATAGTGGGAATAAGTCAAGGTGGCTTTTTGGAATCCAGTTTGGATTATCTAAGAAACTAAAAGCATTTTCATAGCTTGTATATGGTCCTCTATCACTATGCAGAATTAAAAGAAAATTCATGCGTGGGCAGATTTGAGACACCCCCTTTATATTTTTGAGTTAAAATTGAACGAATTGTTGTTGACAACAGTTCGGATTTATATGCAATTTATCGATTATGTCTCAACTTTAAATGCGTGTTTCTCGCTTATTGGCAACAACTTGAAAAAACTAATAGTATTTATACTCATTAGAATAGCCAATCTTGGCATCAAGACATACTTTAAAAAATTGAAATTGGAATGAAATGTTCCTTTAAATATTAAAATCCAGTCAATGAATAACGTGCGGGTACGTATTGTATTGTCCTTGATTTTGTTTTGTAACGGTAACATATCGTCGGTGTAAATGCAAAACCTCGTATGTCGATTGGTGAGATTTTCAAAGTACAAACTTGTGTGCCCTGTGTAGACGATTCTCGCAGGTTTTGAGATATTTTGACTGATCAGTATTATTGACACATTATTTGTGAACAATATGTTCAAATTCCAAGTAAGACATTTCAGTTTGGGAAAAGTTACTAAACTTTTTTCCCTCCCCTTTAAACTTTTCCAAAACCGAGATACGAGGTTTTGCATTTACAACGACGATATGACCAACCTTCAAAAAGCAATTACGTCAGATGTACGCCATCTGTGCTCAGCGAGATTCAACACACCGTACAACGCACGGGCTGCGTCGAAAGTCAGCGAAGACAGATTCGGCATTTTGTCGTTTGGTAATGGATTGATGGTTTGTTGCTGTAGAATTGGTTAAACTTGTCAAGCTTTATCAAGTGTTCAGCCAGATTTCGAACCTCCAACCTCTCGCCTCCAAAGTCGATGCCCTGGGCGCTAAGTAACGGGAGTGATAATTTGTTTAACCCATTCCAAGACAGCAAAAATTTAGTCTGTTCCAAATTGAAAGGTGTTGCAAACACCAGTTTCGAGTTTATGTTATCTTAAAAATCTCTGCATTTTGGATCAGAAAACATTGTGGAAAATGAAGAAACTGCTTGTCGCAAGCAACTTCTTCATTTTCCATCTGCTTCTCAAGCCTTTTCTTGTGAGGGAGTCAAACGGCATCGCTGTGAAGTAAAGGGTTAACCCTTTCCCAAAACAAGACCTGGTTTTGACGTCCCTAATAGAAAAGACTTTGGAAACCATTGAAACAAAAGAAGAAACTGCTGATAACCATCAGTTTCTCCTTTTGTCTCAATATTTTCTGAGTCATATTTTACACAAACTCTATCTTTCATAACATCCATTTTGTCTTTTGTAGCAGTTTTTGAAGTGGATCACCCTAAAATTTTGTCGTTTGGGAAAGGTTTAAATCACTCTTTTCCCCAGGCTGTGGACCAGTGCCGTACATCAGCAATGGGAAATTTGACCCTTGTATACCACATGGACTTTTCTTCGGTGATGAAGCCAAGCTTGTTTGTAATCAAGGATTTGAAGAGTCGGAGCCTACAACAATTACATGTCAGTCTAGTGGACAATGGTCAAGTTTTACAGCTACTTGTGACGTTGTCAGTAAGTGAAATAATGCACGGTAGGGAATCATGTGACACAACAACAACTACAGAAAACATTCGAGAAATCTAAACATTGATGCAGTCATGAGCGATTTGAATTTGGTTTAAAGCTGAGAATCTGTAAGAAGGTTAAGGTTTATTGGATAAGATGAGCCCTTTAGACAGGCATTAAAAAGTTATATAGTCTACGAACAAACAACATTTTGTTTACTCGCCCAACTTTTTTATCCATGCTGTTTTAAAGGCCCCCCCCCCCCACATTCAAATGATACCTGACCATTTCCTGTTTGAACATATTTTCAAATCGGTCATGAATTACTTAACATAATTACCGAAGATTTCCTGCAATTGTGGTTGTATCACACAATTCCCCGCCGTGCAGAGCCGGTACAAAGAGGGGGTAAGAGAAAAAATGTCATTTACGTACAGCAAATAATTTTGTGCTAAATATAGAGTGGGTTATCCGTTATGTTTTGATAAACCTTCGGTGTTGTTATAAAATCTCGTAACTACGGCTTGATTCAAGACGTAGTTACGATATTTTATAACAACACCCACGAAATACCATTTGTTTGTCCGAAATTACGTCACTGTTAAATGGAGAAAATCGTTTCCTTTTGTATGTAAATCAAACTCTATATGGTGGATGCTCACTAGAGACCATTAAAATGGTATAATATATAGCATTCATAGGCTCTGGATTTGAAACAACAAAGAAAGAATAATTTCACCCCACCTATCTGCTGCTGTATTAGCTTTCTTTCTACACAATGTATGGAAACACGCCTCTTGTTAATACTAATTATTATATAAGTTATCTAATATTGTACAGAATCTTTTCTAAGTATAGTCCACCAAAAGTAACTTTGGCAAAATTAATTTTCGTTGACAAGGGTCCGTTAGTTGTGCGTTTTTAGAAAACACCACAAAAGTTAGGTCATTGCAAATGCAGATGTTGAGTGTTAATGTTGGGGCATTGTAAGGGCATCAAGTAAACAATTTTGTTTAGAAATGCTTGTTGTCAAAATTTTCTTGTTTTATCAGTTTTCCGTGTATCGTTTGTATTATGCCTTGTTTGGAAAAGGGCTTGTATTAAAATGACCTGTACATGACCCACGTTAGTTAAAACATTATGTTATTATAATAATGTAATATAGTGCACTGTGGTCCCACGATCTACTGATTCCCGCAAAACAATTAAGATCATACCCATTTACTAATTATAACCTTAGGTTATACTGGTCAAAATGAAATCATATCAATGATAATCAGTTTTTTTATGTTGCATGGACGAGATTATTTGCACGTGCGTCCCTACAATTTATCAACATCAGTTTATGCTGGGACGATTATATGGTTTTCGTTTTGACCAGTAGTCCTATATATTCCGTTATATTTCACATTTCAGGGTGTGGCTAAGCCAAGAGGTTATTCGACGAGTTTGTTTCTCAATATCTTGTTTAATATAAGAGATAAACGTACGACACGAGCATGGATACATTTTGAAATTGAATGAATGTGTCATGAAAATTATTTCACGAGAATTGGGTGAGATGCGTATGAAAAAAAAAACGAGTCCGCAAGTTTGACCCCCATTTTGAGGTAAAAAAAACCTGCTTATTTCCCATCTGATTCCAATCTTCTTTACAACGCTTATTAATAAATGTTCTTTGTGTGTTTAAAAAGGGGCCGTCATTTTGTTTGAATTTTGAAGCGAGAAGAAAGAAGCATATATTTGGCCTTTAAATCAATAAATGAGACCGCAATGAAAGGATAAAAAACGACATGAATAAAATTTAACCTGTCTAGTCTATTTAGCATTCTAAACTTCAGTCTGAATTAAACAACAACAACAACAACAACAACATCTCAAAAAGTCAGCCCCCAGCAGGTTAGTGTCTTTTTCAAGCAAAATATACATATTTCACTTGTCAAGGGCCATGATGGGCAAAACAAACATGTTAGCCTACATTTCGTCAATCCAATATTGTCAAAGAAAACCCAGCTCCATCAGTAAGGAATGCAACTAAACTATACGACTCGGTTTGAACTTGGGCGGGTGTGTTTGTGTGCATGCGCGGGTGTTGATTCGGATCGGAAGGGTGGGTCCGTTTGAACAAAGAACAAAGTTAACTTGAAAAGGGAAAAAAACATAGGCAATTTAACAAGAGCTTGAGCACATACTAGAATGATCATTCGATCATTCCCTCCAACTGCAACTTCCTCAATCCTAGATACTTGTCCTTTATCTGTAAGCTTTTCGAGGTCGTCCATTTTCAAACACTTTTTAGTCTCCAACAACTTGAACAAGACGAGTGTTGTTTATGGCCAATAGGCAAATTTCAGGCAAATGATACACTGACATATCAAACAAAGTATGCACACCGTTTTCTTGAAAAAAGATGAATAACCACTTTCTAGCTGATCTCTCCCTCTAAATCCACCGAATTGAATCCTTCCTATTTGTCTTTCTGTAAACATAAAATCTCCAGAGAAACCAATACGTCATAGATTGTGTTCGAGGGGCCAAAGTGGGGAATTATGTCTAATGATAAGGAAGTGCTCTCGAAAACAATTAAGTAATTTGTGACCGTCACGGTCTATTTCTGATTTTATGACTCACAGGCACTTGCCATATTATGTGGTAGAATTTTAAGCAGAAGTTAATTATTCAATTATATCAATTAATTATTTATAGATATTAGATCTATTAGGATATTTTTGTCAATTTCAACATTTAAGCTCATAACATAGACTCTTTGAAATGTCACTAGGTTGGAAAAAAGTAGTTTCTAAATTACAACAGAGTGTATTACACTGAGAAATGCCAGGATTTCGATGCTACGAAAACGGCGTTCTTAAGAACATTGAAGCGTTTACTAGATTCTGCCCTGTTTCCCGAAAGAAAACAGAATATAACCTATAATTAGTAAATGGGTATGGTCTATATTGTTAGCCGGGAATATATATATATCACAGGACTACAATACCTTTTAATCATACCTGTTTTATCGGCTGTAATGCAAAATCAAACATAATCCTGAATGTGCATGTGTTAATGACTAAAATATATTTTATGTGTCTAGGCCTACTAATGATTATCAATTTGTCCACAGATTAATAATAAATTCGGCATTTACTGTCATTCGTTCGGTTCGTTCATTGTCTGAACCGTATTCTGTATAGGTGGCCACACTTATGTTCTTCTGCATTCTTTTCAAGTTTCGTTTACAATTTGATCATGCGCGTAGATGTTCTTTAAATCTTTGCTTTGTTCCTCACGTATCTAAGGACTCTTATTGTTTTTTCAGCATTTGGTGGCACATATTACGTGCAGATCTTCCCCAGAGTAACACAGGTTGTCAATGGCAATATTGATGAAAGAAGGCTCTTCCTCACTTGCGATGACGGGACGCAAATAAACGTGACGTCAACTTTCATGAGTTTGTCCCAGATGTACACTTGTGCTAACGGGTTCCAGGAAATAGATATTGATACAGACATTGACCTACAAGTAAGCGATCTAGTCGATAGCACCAGAGTCATTGAAATAAGATCAGATAACCCTATCAACGTTTATGGGTTCTCCTATGTAGACGGTGATTCACCAGCTAACAAACGTCAACTAGCCACAGAAGCCTGGTTAGCCCATCCAGTGGAAACTTGTTCTAGCGAGTACATTATAATAACAACGGACCAGGCTCCACAGTTTAACATTGTAGGTTTGGTAGATGGCACAACTTGCACGATAACTGGTATGGCAGATATACAGCTTGATATGCTCGAGGTGTACACGTTCTTTGTTGATTCTATCACTCCGCTAGTAAATAATGACAAAACAGGAACGATAATCGAATGTACAAATGACGTATGTGTTTGGTCAGGAGGATTTTTCGGCACCGTTCCTCTTGAATTTGACGAAGGAAGTCGTGATATGAACACCGTGCAACTTATCGGTGTAGATCACTGGCCAAACAAATGTGTCTTTGGCCGCTTTGAACCGAGAGAGGAATTTGAAATCAAAGTGGTGGCCAGTGTGGATAACACGAATGTCGTGATAGATAAAGGAGCTGCAGGCCAAACCAATGTCAACCTAAACAGGGGAGGTAAATTCGTCGAATTCTATAACGCAACTGTTGATGTTGAAGCAGTACTCATCACCGCTGATAATCCAATCCTCGCAGCCCAGTTTTCTGTAAACGAAGATGTTGACCAGGCTCCTCGTGGTGACTCTTCCATGGTCATGTGTGTGGACCCTAACAACTTCCAGAGTCGGTATGTCTTCCAGTTAGACAGCGATCCCGGAACTTTCACACGATTCAGGCTACGATTAGTAATCGATAAAACTAAAGCTGACCAGCTCCGCCTCAATAACATGGTGATAAACCCTAACTCAGATGAAGACGTCACTTTCACATCTACCGGCGAGCAATTCACGTTTATTACAGATATAGTAAATGCGGATACCCTCTACGAGGTGAAGACACTTGACGGCACCCCATTTCGCGCCGACGCTTATGGAAAACTGAAATTTGCACAGTTCACAAAATCGCTCGGTCAACTGTATGATAGTTAAGTCAACAACAATAAACGACGACGACGGCGACGATCACGACAGAAACGACGACGACAGCGATAACGACGACGATGAACAAAAGAATTAAATAAACAATAATCATAAAACAATAAAACAACAATTAAACAACAACAAAAACAAAACCAACAACGAAGATATGTTAAACAGCAACCATGAAAACAAGTCCAAAGACCAACAAGGATCACTAAATAATCCAGTCATCGAACTTTAAAAATTGAGATTGGGTATGGAAAAAACCACATACAATTAGAGACCAACGTTATACTGCGTGTATAACAAAGGCTCTTCCTCACAAACAAATGAGTTTCGATCCGGAAGCTGTGGGTGTTCTTAATCCTTTCCCAAACAAGACCTGGTTTTGACGGCCCTAATAGAAAAGGCTTTGGAAAACATTGAAGCAAAAGAAGAAACTGCTTATAACCAGCAGTTTCTCCTTTTGTCTCAATATTTTCTGTGCCATATTTCACACAAATTCTATCATTAATAATTTCCATTTTGTCATTTGTGGCAGTTTTTGAAGTAGATCACCCTAAAATTTTGCCGTTTGGGAAAGCGTTAAAACATTTTTGACCAATATCAATCAAGATCAGCATGTGTGTACAGGCAATCTAACCAAGATCCATGTTGTTTTCTGATAGCTTCTTCATGGCCTGTATCGTATGCTCGATAACTGCATGGATCCTTGTGTAAGACTGCAACTTTTCACAGTTTGATCTGGTAACATGATTCCCTTATAAGGCATTCCATTCAGCATTAGATACAAACCACTTCCTGCGACTTCGGCGTAAACTATGGGGACGGAGATTTACGGGGTTATCTGGATTTTTAATATTCGGTTAACCTCTTAAATTTCCGTTGAGATATACGGTGAGATATACGGCGGAGTAGGAGGAAAATTGCACGTGTTTTAGGGTGAAATACCTTAAAAACAATAAATTTCCGCTTTTCATACCCAGATTACTCACAGTCACACGGGAAATAAAGTTTTATCCCGGGGCCGTATTCACCAACATTTCTGTATCGATTGTCTAAATCTAAATTACTTTACAAACCATATGATTGGACAAGACACATGTCTAGGTCAATCTGTTTGATTGTTATGTAATTTTACTGCCATACTGGGAATAAGACTGGTTGGTGAATACCGCCCCAGATATTTTACGATCCTCACATCCGATTTTTGAAATGATCTTGTACTTCCAATACGCCTGCCATACAATACAATTTCGATACAATAAACAACATCAACTGATATCGAATTGTTTGTCTCTTCTTTTAATCATTTCCCAACAAGACCTGGTTTTGACGACCCTGGCAAAAGACTTGAAAAAAACGTTGAGGCAAAAGAAGAGAAATTATGCTTATGATCAACATTTTCACTTTGTGCAAATATTTTCTATGCTACATTGTGCACGTGTTCTGTCTTTACGGAACAACATCCATTTTATTGTCAACAGGAGCTGTCAAATTGGGGTACTTTGCCGTTTAGAAAAAGGTTTTAGAAAAAGGGTTAACTCTCCTAGTATATGTCGGTTTGTACATCCGCGTATTTTGAATTATTATTTATGCCAACAGTATGGAATAGAAAGAGTGCACCCTGGAGTGAAAGAAACTGCTTGTTGGCATCTATGTACCGGCGTCAGATTTTCGTGACGTCACGGTAAAGAACGCGATTCCCTGGCGAAGTTAAGATACAAAAATCAAATTGAATGATAGAATCCAACGATTGAGTTTCAGAACATAGCATATCATACATCCGACAGGATTCTGCACACCACCATATAACTGTTGTATGTTTGCTTTTTATTGTAACCGCGACATACAAAAAGGGTATGAAAACTGTTTTTCGGCACGTGTAGCTCGAGATCTGCATTATTTCTTTTGTTTAAATTGAATATGAAAGCTGGTTAATAGCGAACAGTTTTCCCGCGTTCGTGTGCTAAAAATAGATTTCCGATGGGAATACCCCAACAACGTTTGCCGGGTACCAGTCTAATATTTTGTTTATCGGTCAATGAATCGGACAATTTTTCGTAACCGTGTTAGCAAAAAAATATTATTTTCAAGCGCGATATTAGTCGATCATAGATAATGCAGGCGGGAACTAAAACTACGAAACATTGCGCATATGCAACATGCAACATTGCTTCCAGATACGGAGACAGACCAGAAATGACAAACGTTTTTTCTTGAGATTCCTCAGCAGCTTAACCAGAAAAAACATCGAAAAGTCTTTAAGTAAAGTAGTTATGATCATGAAACTTCTCTGGTAGATAGATCTCACCAAGGAGAAGTGCAACGTACAAGGAACATAACTCTATCTTGCTTATTTTGTGAGTTATTGCCCATTGTTGTAGTGAAAGCCTATGGGGTATCAAATTACATTCAGCGACAAATTCTAGTTTTTTTCTATATTAACCCTTTCCCAAACAAGACCGGTTTTGACGTCCCCAACAGAAAATTCTTGGGAAAACATTGAGGCAAAAGAAGAAAATGATGATCGACAAAATCGAAAAGGCATGCACAGCAGACAAAATGGGTGTGAATAACTTCTTTGGATATTGATGATCATCCTTCTTTTGCCTCAATATTTTCTCCGAGATAAAACACTAAAGATATTCACATCCGTTTTGTCGTCTACAGATTTTTTTTCAATTTAGCCCAACATGACATTATGTCGTTTTGGAAAGGGTAAGCGAGCACGCACGAGCGGCACGATGAAGTCAGGACATGTCCGTATGTGTAAACATTACTTGTCAACTGCTTATTTCATAGTTACCGATCTTAAAAAGTACACGACAGTGCAGCAACCTTCTCAACTCGGAATTAGAATGTTTCTCAACAAATGATTACAGCAATCAAGCTCTTAGAATGTTATCTCCGGCAAACGTTGAAAATCTTCGCGAGATCCACAGCCATATTTGTACGATAAGTGATTCCCAATCTATTTTTAGACCAGTGGGGCGTGACGATGACGTATTTGTTCACACGGAAAATCGAAGCCTATTGACAAATAGAAAGTAGAAAAATAGCGTTCGATTTTGTCGTATGAACAAACACGTCATCGTCACGCCTCACTGGTCTAAAAATAGATTGGGAATCTCCTATTGTACAAATAATGGCTGTGAATCTCGAAAAGTTTTTCCACGTTCAACTTGCCGAAGATGGCGTTTTAAGAGCTGGATTGCTGTAATCATTTGTTGAGAAACATTCTAATTCAGAGTTAAGAAGGTTGCTGCACTGTCGTGTACTTTTTAAGATCGGTAACTATGAAATAAGCAGTTTTAAAACAAGTAATGTTTACACATACGGTCCTGCCTTGGCTTCGTCGTGTCGCTCGTGCGTACTCGCTTACCCTTTCCAAAACGACAAAATATCATGTTTGGCCAATTTGAAAAAAATCTGCAGATGACAAAATGGATGTGAATACGTTTAGTGTTTTATCTCAGAGAAAATATTGAGAAAAAAGAAGAATGATCATCAATATCCAAATAAGTTATTCACACTCTTTTGGTCTGCTGAGCAGGCCTCTTCAATTTGGTCGATCATCATTTTCTTCTTTTGCCTCAATGTTTTCCCAAGAATTTTCTGTTGGGGACGTCGAAACCGGTCTTGTTTGGGAAATGGTTAATATAGAAAAAAACTAGAATTTGTCGCTGAATGTGATTTGATATCCCCAAAGGCTTTCACTATGTAGGCCTACAACAAAGGGCAATATCTCACAAAATAAGCAAGATAGAGTTATGCTCCTTGTGCGTTGCACTTCTCATTGGTGAGATCTATCTACCCGAGAAGTTTCATGATCATAGCTACTTTACGTTCAGACTTTTCGATGTTTTTTCTGGTTAAGCTGCAGGGGAACCTCAAGAAAAAACGTTTGTCATTTCTAGTCTGTCTCTGTATCTGGAAGCAATTAGTCCATGAGCCAGGACCCGAATTTTGGCCGATTATTACCACTCGGAGGGAGTAATTCTTTTTGCATTGTTTGGTTAGTCTGATATCTATACTTTATGTTTCAGTATGATAGCAATGCCAGAATGGTAGCTTATGCCTCGAAAAACCCTTGTTTTCAGAGGTACCCTTTACTCACATAGTTTTCTTCTGATTTCTGACGAAATAAAATATGCTTTGGTTCAGCCCCGAACATTACTCTTTTTGCAAAATTCCTGGTTTATAATTTGGATAAAGGATAGGGCATCACATTGAGAAGGTTTACATTGGTCTAAACTGTCATTTATAGCATTCTTTTAGTGTACGTAGAGAACCTCGTACTTGGACTCGAATTCTAAGGGAAAATTGGCAAATAAAAGTGCTTTTTGGACAAATAAAGCCATTTTTAAATCTGTTTGCACTCTTTTATTTGCCTAATATCTACGGACAGTCTTTCGCAATGATATCACTGTCAGTATGGTAGCTTATGTCCCAGAAAACACTTGTTTTAAAGGGTACCCTTTACTCACAAAATTTTCTTCTGTCCTCTGGTGAAACAAAACATACATTGGTTTAGCCCTGAACATTACTACTTTTGCAAAGCTCTTGATTATAATCGTGATAAAGGATGGGGCAGTGCAATGAGAAGTTTTGCAGTAGTCTAAAATGAAAATTGTTTAATGCATTTGGTGTACGCAGAGAACTAGTTACTTAGGACTCGAACTCCCAAGGAAAAAGCAAATAATAGTGCACATTGAACAAATTAAGCCAATTTTGTATCTTTTTGCAATTTCTGAATTGTCTGTTATCTAAGGACATTGTTTCCTCGTTATATCAATGTCAGAATGGTAGCTAATATCCCACTTATATGTAGACCTGGGTTATGAAACAAAACAAGCTTATGTTCGACCCTTTATATTAAATTTCTTGCAAATTTCTTGATTCTAAATGAACATAAGGACTGGAGAAGCATATTGAGAAGTTTTACATTTGTCTTAAATGCTATTTGTTGTGTGATTCTAGTGTACACAGAGAACTATTACTTACACTCGAATTTTTAGAAAAATAAACAACAAAGAATAGTGCTTTTTGCACAAGTAAAGCAAGATTTG
This sequence comes from Fragum sueziense, assembly GCA_963680895.1. NCBI lineage: Eukaryota > Metazoa > Mollusca > Bivalvia > Cardiida > Cardiidae > Fragum > Fragum sueziense. The sequence goes on from CAVMGG010000450.1 coordinate 67,868, forward strand.
TTATCCAAATGAATTTTAAATTAGCACAGTTATCAGATTATATTATATGAGAATGATTTTGATTGACTGTAACCGTTAACGTAAACAATTGTATAATATTATAATGTAGCGTTATTTTTTTACATTCTTTCTCTAGAAAAAGGCTTCTACACCGAAATATTGAGATAGAGCAATCTTTTAAGATTCGTTATATTCATTCCATTAGGAAAACCATTTAGAAATTTAAATTGATATGAAGTGAAAAAAATGATACAAAGAAAGCAATGCTGATGCTTTGCATTCGAAGCAAACTATTGAAATGCAGTATCATGACATTTGGCAGCAATTACAACGTTTGATTTTACTATTACACATGATCAACCCTTCCAAAAAGGCTTAAGGCTACCCATGCATTAATTCATATAATAAAATAATATAGTCACATATGTAAAGCATTGGAACGATTGGTATTCTTGAAAAAAGCTTCATGTTGATATAACGAGGAGAAATGTCGTCTGAAATACATGGCAATGAACTATACTGAAAAGCAAAAGAAACTCTAAAACTTAATTTCATTTGAATTTATCAAAACTAATCACATCTCGTGAAATTAATTGTATTATAGATAAACATTTGCCATTTGGCATTACAAATATGGGGTTAGAAGAGAGTTTTCACATTTTCTTGATGTAAGTATTACCGTGTCATTTATAACGGGGTCAAGCTGAAAAATCCAGGTAATGTTCTATCCCCTTTATTCGAATAAAGATGATCAGAATTTGTTATAAACTTTATCTAAAGTCAATATTTGTGTGTCCTTAGTTGAAGAATCGACTGAAGGAAAGCATTCTCATATGGATAAGATCAGCCGTCTGATCTTGAATTATTGAATTATGAAACAATCATCCAGTGAAGAATTCTCCAATTTATACACGTTATTCTGTACATACGCCTTAAACAGCTTACGAAACTTACAAGAAACTGTTTTTCGTCATAAAAGTGGGGGTTACTTTGTGTCAAACTTGTGACATATTGGTCAAATTTGAGTGACGACGTCATGTTCGTCTAGCACTGACGGCTTCAGGCTGTCAGACGCCTAGCATCGAGGCTAATGTTTCGAATAACATGTAGCAGTTGAACGGTTCTGAATTTAGAATGACGATCTCGCGTGCCTTTCCTGTAGCTGTCTGGACAACGTCATGTTACATCACGTTAGTGTCAAACACAAATTTATTGGTCTTGTTTATGGTGCGTCCCTTTTTTCTCACATTTTAAGCTCTGTAAGTGTACCCAGTTTTTGCCGACGTCAAGGAGCTTACCTTTTTTCGGAAATTGGAATATGACTCTGATTTACCATATGCTTAGCAACGAAGACTACACAAGCATAAAAAATGTCAATATCTTGATTACAGTTTTGTGGGTGCTGTATTTTAATGAATTTAATGATATGCAGGTGAACATGGCTGTTTGGCCAGTAAAACGGACATATTCATTTATTACATTGAAAAATAGATGTGCAAATTTATAGTCATGAAAAATATATGCGTTTGCTATGAAATACCCGGTATGAAAAACAAACTTAATCTAAAACTGTACAGTTTCTTTTGTCGTTCAGTATACTTTTGTCCGTCTTCAGCACTTTATAGTTATTGCTATCAGGAATGTTAAGTGCTTGCCAGAATTAGTTTATCCCACCATTCATTTCTTTGTAAAGTTTCTCACTTTTAGTAGGATAAAACCAAATTACTAGTGGTCTTAGTTTCATTTATGATAGCATATGTTCATTCATTCATAGTTCTAAGTGTTCAAAGCACACTCGGAAAATCTGTCTATAATGCCGTTTACCGAAGCTATACAGATATTTATTAAAAGAGCACATCGCTCTGAATAAGTTAAATCGTTTGAAAAAGAATAGCAGGTTTAGACAGATTGTACCTCGGAAAGACCTTTTCAAGCATTCAAAAAGTTGTTTTTTAAAATTATATGTGGTTATATCCACTGTATGATTAACTTTTATTTGGAGTTGGAACCAAAATCAGAATAGTTTCCCCACGATAATCAGGGTTGATGTAAGTATATGCACAAGTCCGAACACTCACGTGATATTGTCGACATGTCAACGTTATCAAATGACCCAGAAACATAGAACGCTGTCGGGTTTTTTTTTCATTTCATTTTCTTGTTATCGTGCAAAAATTACTTTATTTTGCAATACTTGATAAAAACTATCAAGTCGGAATGCTTTTCAAAGAATAAAAAAAAGATTATGTTGAAGTACTACTTCAGTACTACTTTAAATAATGCATCTCAATTTAAAATTTATATGCTTGTCTTTAGGTTAACTCACTCGTATTGGAATATGTAGTTGTACATGAAACTGGGGGACAACGGAAGGACTTTCATTCTTTCTCTGCCCCTTCATCTAATGGAAATCACACAATTAGCGCTAACATAATCACGAGGGCAACTCTACAAATAATTCTTAAGGAGATTCTTCAATAAAACGTGCGTAGATATGATAAATCTACTCGTGGATTTACATGTATGCTTTATCATGCAGAAGGCTCATTGCCTGAGCAACCCTAACATTAGTATGAAACTATTTTGCAATCTCTTTGCTGTGAATATTTTTATGGTGATGGTAATAATGAATATTAATATGAAACAGAGGGTAGATTGGAGCGATATTTGGTGTCTAAGATTTCAGACTGCAGACAGTTTAAAGACTGTGTTGATGAAGATATTTTATCTGTGCTTTTTTAAAATCCGTGCCAAATCAATATAATAGACAAAAGATAACATATTTTATCTGTTCAAGTCAAACACGCACTATACATACTAAATGGCTTGTCAGTGAAAGTAAATGCATTAAATTCATTAACAGGTACCTCAGAAACCAACGACTATCTTGAAACAAACTACAATAGATACCATCCACACTATTACTATAGATCGTATGCTATAGTTAATGTAGGAAGAGCTGAGATGACAATAATTTACTTACAGACAGACAGAGAGACATGTAGGAACGCGGCGATTTGATACAATGTAATACGACCATTGGGTTTAAAAATTGCTCTTCTTTTCACATGTCCAGACTCAGACTCAATATAAGATGCACAATAAATAAAACATCTACGAACATTTTTTTTTTAAATATACAAGACGTATGTTTGTATTTGTTGTGTTTTGTGGTTTTTGCATCAAATCATAAACAATGTCATATATTCCAGACAAATTAGAAATAGACGGTTCGTAAATTTAACAAAGAAATGTATTCTCTGTGTACACTCTACAATTTTTTTTTCACTTACAAACATTAATCTTATTCTTAAAAAAATGAAAAAAATACCCATTTTACAGTATTCTAATCTTTTAAGAAATAGATGTAATATCTGCATAAGAATACGCTCATACTTAGTGTGTCCAGATGATATAAATGTGTAAAACGTAATACAAATCATCAATTAATTATATCAACCACAGGCTATAATTCAAAGCAAATGACGCTTGCTTTGAATGCCCATTTATTAAAAGAATGATGTTTCAGGCCTAAACTTAGAAATAAATCAACGAGGTTTTTAGTATATATAATGCACACTTATGAGGTTAAATATAGGTTGGTGTATTGACATAAGATTTTGTCGCCTTGTATAATTACACTAGAATTACCCCCCCCCCCCCCCCCATTAAAATCTATAAATTTGGTTGCCAACGACATAGTTCATAATAATTGTATGACATTTATTTCATTACAAATATATGATTTTCTAGTGTAGAACTTCTAATTTATATTAAATCAGTTGTTCATTGTTAAATTAGGTTAAAATAAACGTGCATGTGATTTCAGTTTTGTTTAGTAATACAGATGTCATTTCAAATGGCGCAGCTTTAAACAGCTATTATCTTAGTAAATTGCACGCCTGTGTTTTTTTTTTTTTTTTTTTTTTTCAAATTAAGAAATCAGTAATGTTTTCTTGTGTACCTGTTATTTCTGTGTACTATGATACAAGTCTTTTTGAAAGATGTTACGCTGTAAGCAAAATATGAGCACATTTTAGTAAAGGTCAGTGTCAGGTCAAATGAAATCAGTAATACATGTAAAGTAAAATCCCATTTTGACTGAATTCTTGATATTTGTACACAAAACGACTACCTAATGCTTTATACAAAGTTTTGGAATGAATTGGGAACACTGGCAATGCATAAGGACCAGCTTAAACAGCTTAAAACACTGAGAATCCGTATTCAAATGTAGGTACGAACATTTCAGGGTACGAATCAGCCATATTTTCTTCGGTCTCTCGGGACTCTTTCCAAGGGTTTTGTGCCATGAATCGGGCTTGAATCAATTACTAGACATCACAAATTATATTTGTGAGTCCTAATATGTAGCATGATGCATTTTGGCTTCTGAAAAGTGAAAAACTGTCAAACAAAAATGCGCGTATTACGTTCGACGAAGGGGCCGGTATATTGTTTTCTGAATTATAGTCTAGAAAGACCATATAACTGAGTTTTGATAAAATGAGACTGAAACTAAGTTCCCAAAGATTGTTTGGACATAGAACAAATACACGAACAACTTTTTAATTCATCATACACGTCCGAAAGAAATCGCATCAACTTTTTCATTTTTGACAGGGTAGAAATGGGGTGGGTTCAGAAAGTGGTGATTTTCTCGGCATAAGCTACCAATTTCGAACTGCTATCATACCAATTAGTTAACTACACATATCAAACTACTCAGAAAGTGCAAAAAGAATTACTCCCTCCAAGTGGTAATAAAAAGTTGTCTGGCTCATGGACTAAATGTTGCATGTTGCATATGCGCAATGTTTCGTAGTTTTAGTTCCCGCCTGCATTATCTATGATCGACCTATATCTCGCTTGAAAATATTTTTTTGCTAACACTGTTACGAAAAAAATGTCCGATTCATGACCGATAAACAAAATATTAGACTGGTACCCGGCAAACGTTGTTGGGGGTTTTCCCATTAGAAATCTATTTTTAGCACAAATTGGCGCGAAAATTGTTCGCTATTAGAGTCATTATCTAGCAATGCAAATGTTTACGCGAACAACTGAACTGAACTCGCCTATACCGGACTTTGTCAGAAAAACAGATCAAATTTCAAGGTCAATGTCACGAGGTCTAATGTCATGGTCGCAAATGGAAGGTTTTAGCAAGATGTATCCAAGGACGAAATAGAAATGTTGTATCTTTAATAGTGCGTAAGATATAGTTTATGTTTAAGTGTATGAAAAGTCTGTCAAACTCCAAGGTCAAGGTCACGAATTCTAAAGTAACGGTCCAAAATGAAAGCCACTGACAATAGGTATCTACTTATGTATGAAATATCAAGGCTCTATTGTAATATAGGTATTTATTCTGAAAAGGGGGGTCAAACTACAAAGTCAAAGTCACAAGGTTAGAGGTCATGGACTCAAAAGAAGGGTCTCACCAGGAGCTAGATCTACGTGAGTAATATTTAGTCTCTATCCCATATAGTGTATAAGATACAGACCAGGTTAACGTCTTGCCTACGTGACTGAGGTTGACGCAAATGCGGAAATTTTGATTGTAATATACTTGTTAGCCCAAGGAATATTATCAAAGATCCAAGTCGAGCATAAGAGCTTTTGCTTAGTATCTGGTTGTGGAACAATATCGAAATTCCAAATGACGCAATGGTATGACACAGATTCCTGAAAGACTGCTTTTGTAGGGGGAGTTGGTTCTGACTCAAACTGTTTTAGGCGGAACGACCACCATCTCAAAGCATCAAGATGGGAAATATCTGAACCTGGATGATACAGCTGACATGCGAAACGTTCCCTCGCAGCAAATGCTATTCTACAGAGTGCATGGCCACATGCAATTGCATTAAGCGCGTTTAAGATACCAGTGTCTACCATTTCAAACGCCTTCCAGAAAAAAGGTCTTGTCTTTTCCACAATTGGACTCAGCACCGAAAAATACATGTACAGCTTGGAGAACTTCAGCAGCATTGCAGCCAATTACATGTGCATTAAAACAAAACATTCGAATGTCGTTTTTTCAGTAACGTTCAATAATGTCTTAACGTAGGTGAAGGATCGCACCAGAAAATCACAAGTAATTGTAATGCTGCTTAATTGACAAACAAAAAGCAGAAAAAAATAGAGCCATTATCTAACAATGCAAATGTTTACGCGAACAACTTTACCCGCCTATAACAGACTTTGTCAGAAAAATAGGTCAAACTTCAAGGTCAAGGTCACGAGGTCTAATGTCATGGTCGCAAATGAAAGGTTTTAGCAAGATGTTTCCATTGACGAAATATGAATTTTGTATCTCTTATAGTGCGTAAGATATAGTTTATGTTAAATGCCTGAAAAAAGGGCCAAACTCCAAGGTCAAGGTCACGAATTCTAAAGTAATAATTCAAAATGAAAGGCACTGACAATAGGTATTTATGTATGAAATATCAAGGCTGTATGTGTAATATGTATATTTATTCTGAAAAGGAAGTCAAACTACAAAGTCAAAGTCACAAGGTCAGTGGTCATGGACTCAAAAGAAACGTCTCATCAGGAGCAATTTACGTTAGTAATATATAGGCTCTATCTCATATAGTTAATGAGATACAGACCAGGTTAACGTCTTGCCTACGTGACCGAGGTTGACGTCAATGCGGAAATTGTGAATGTAATATACTGGCTCGCCCAAGGAATATTATCAAAGATTCAAGTCGAGCTTAGCTTTTGCTAAGTATCTGGTGTGGAACAATATCGGAATTCCAAATGACGCATTGGTATGACACAGATTCCTGAAAGACTGCTTTTGTAGGAGGGAGTTCGTTCTGACTCAAACTATTTTCGGTGGAACGACCACCATCTCAAAGCATCAAGATGGGAACTATCTGAACCTTGATGATACAGCTGACATGCGAAACGTTCCCTCGCAGTAAATGCTATTATACAGAGTGCATGGTCACATGCAATTGCATTAAGCGCGTTTAAGATACCAGTGTCTGCCATTTCAATCACTGTCTGCCATTTCCAGAAAAACGTCTTGTCTTTTCCATAATCGGACTCTGTATCATATGCACCGAAAAATACATGTACAGCTGAGAGAATTTCAGCATCATTGCAGTCAACTACATTGACGCACAATATTCAAATGTCGCTTTTTAGTAACGTTCAATAATGTCGTAACGTAGCTGATGGGTCACAACAGAAGATCACAAGTAATTTCGATACCGGTTATGAAGTCGTTTTCGAACAAGAACAACTGTGAAACGAATTCTCTGGCCCGTAGGAAAGGGGAGTAGGGCAAAAAAATGTCGAATTTTCCTAATTTTACATTGAAAATTAAGGGAAAATCCAATTTAAATTTAATTTAAAAAATTCGTAGACTCTATGCATATGGTCTATATTACTGAACAAAATTCTAAAATTGAATCTATTCGAGATAAAAACAATTATCTGAGAAGAGACTGTGAAAATTTGAACATTCTATCTTAAACAGTTTGTGCTAAATTTACTTTTAAAACACCCCTTGACACAAAAGCAAGGCAGGTGTACAATGACGTCGACGTCAGGTCAAATATTTCACGATGCAAGCAATGTTTCTACCTCTAAAGCATTGCACAACATTCATGATTCTTAAATATATGTCTTTTTATAATATCTAATGCACCTTGTTTTGAATTTTTATTGATTAAAATAATAATGTTCATGACTTTTCAATCGTGAGTATTGATGATAGTCTCACTAGTGCTCTAAACGTAAATGAAACTTATAATGCATCTAGCTTTTCTTGTATCTGCTGTATGACTGAGCCTATTATAGCCCGTTTCTGTTCCTAAAAAAAAACAACAAGAGTGCCATCGTCACAATATACGCCGCCACTTATAAAACTTGAGACAAAAAAATGACATTGACAAGGATTTATAAATATTCACTGAAAAACCTTTAAAAAATTGTGTTCACAAAAAGGTTTTTATAAATATCCAGTGAAAAACCTGGAAGGAATTGCATTCACGAGGCTGAAATATCATTAAGCCCCAGATACTAAGATTGAAGGGGGCATAATTCTGGCAAAAATCAATGAACCATGAAATCCTTCCTTCATGCACATCTACCAATTGAGGTGATAACATCCACCAAGTTTCATTAAGATCCAGCCAGAAACTTAGGAGGAGTTGTGTTGACAAGCCTGCAATTTCAATAAGCCCCAGAGACTAAGTTTTTAAGGGGCATAACTCAGGCAAAAATCAACGAACCATAAAATCCTTCCTTCATGCACATCTACCAATTGAGGTGATAACATTGACCAAGTTTCATTAAGATCCAGTCAGAAACTTAGGAGGAGTTGTGTTGACAAGCCTGCAATTTCAATAAGCCCCAGAGACTAAGTTTTTAAGGGGCGTAACTCAGGCAAAAATCGACGAACCATAAAATCCTTCCTTCATGCACATCTACCAATTGAGGTGATAACATTGACCAAGTTTCAAGAAGATCCAGCCAGAAACTTAGGAGGAGTTGCGTTGACAAGCCTGCAATTTCAATAAGCCCCAGAGACTAAGTTTTTAAGGGGCGTAACTCAGGCAAAAATCGACGAACCATAAAATCCTTCCTTCATTCACATCTACCAATTGAGGTGATAACATTGACCAAGTTTCAAGAAGATCCAGCCAGAAACTTAGGAGGAGTTGCGTTGACAAGGCTGCAATTTCAATAAGCCCCAGAGACTAAGTTTTTAAGGGGCATAACTCAGGCAAAAATCAACGAACCATAAAATCCTTCCTTCATGCACATCTACCAATTGAGGTGATAACATTGACCAAGTTTCAAGAAGATCCAGCCAGAAACTTAGGAGGAGTTGCGTTGACAAGAAAAGTGGACGTACGTACGGACGGACGGACGGACGGACGGATGGACGGATGGACGGATGGACGGATGGACGGATGGACGGACGGACGGACGGACAGACGGAGAAGATGACGCCAATATACGTCCGCCTCCGGCGGCGTATAAAAAATGTAACTATACAACTGAAAGGTTAATGTAGACGTATATTAAATATTTTAAAGGTGAGATTAATTTTATTTTTGATGTGTTATTTGTATTTTCTAGACAAAAATCAGCAAAGCTTACATTTTGGTATCCTCAAAGCGACGTCACGACATTCACATTTGTTTACCAAGAAGCTCAATCATAATGTTGTTTATTTGAATACTCAAATTTAAAATCATACAATGACATGTCAGTATGTTGGTCAATTATGGGGCATCAAATTTCTAAATTTTTCTGATGTTAGAAATATTGAAAAGCCATTCCACAGACCAAAATATAAAAGCAAAGACGTAGATTTTATCCCCTGCCCCGGTTAAGCAAAAGTGTGTTTCTATAGCAACCCCGTATTGAAATTCTGGTTGTGTAAAACTTGCAAAATTCCATTATTCAGACTGGGAAAGGTTTTTTTTCTACCACATTGTGAAGTTTAATTGATGTATATTGGAAAGCATGGACGTTATAACAAAAGTCTACGATTTTTTGAACAGCCCTCGTAAACGTTGTTCTAACGTAGAATACCATGGGCCCCGTTTTACTCACGAACGTACGATTATTTTTTGCGTAATTACTTGTAACAACAAACCTGATTGGCCTTATCCAATTTTTCGTGCAATCAGATGCCTTGTTACACAGTTTACACAAAAATATGATCGTAAGTTCGCTAGTAAAACGGGGCCCATGGACTCCAGCCCAGTCAAGTCTGACAATTGCATGGTGTGGCGTGAAAGGCACTGTGTACAACGTCCGGTCAACGTCCAGTACTCACCCGACTGTGCAGACGATAACCGGTGATTTGTGTGGATACTGTATGTTGAAATTCATAAAGAGGTCGCTCGCAAATGCTGGTGCCGATATGGAACGATTTTATTGAGATATTATGACGGCCATCATGTGGTGGCGTTTTTTCTTGAATGTCCTTGACCGGTCTACATGTTTTCCCAGCACAGAAATGTCTCATCAAGTTTCCTCAAGTGGTAACTTATGCTTTGAGAAACGTAAAACGAAATGAAAGCCCTTTAGGCTGGTTCCACCAAGTAGCAACACCACAGCGATATAACGCACTTTTAACTTTTAAGTCCATGGTGTATTCTCAAAGAGTTTCTGACAACTTCTTGAACAGCTTTCAACTTACTGGCCAAAAACAAGTAAGAGTGAGTTCACAGCAAAATATTCTACAGAATAATGATTTGTAGCCTATACATGAATAGCTTGGCGGACATAAAAACCGGAAATGTTAACCGGAAATACGAGACGAACGTGATATAAAATGCTTTTGGTTGTACTATTTGGCGATAACCAATCAGATAAACATATTGATTTTCAAACATACTTTTGCTATTAGAGATCTATTTACACAATGACATTGTTACCTTTTAACTATGTATATCAATTTTGACTTTGTCAGGAAAATGACGTAATTTTGTGAATACGAGGGGGAACTTGGAATACCAACAACTGATTGCTGTTACAGGACCCTACTGTGATTACGAAAAGAGTTGTTGGCACAAATATTAATAATTCAAAACACGCGAACCCCCAATTTTGAACATACCGACATAATTATAATATATAGGGATTGTTGCATTTTCACCTTTGACCCCTTGATTAATTACTCGGAACAGCATGTACAACTCACACAAATGATTAAATATGTATTATGGAAATAGCCATATTACTTTATGTTCGGAAAACCGTGATAAAATGTACAGATTTACCATAAACTCAAAATTTAAGTAAAAATATCAATTTCGATCATGTCTGGAAAATGACTAAATTTTGAAAATATGACGCGGAACCAGACATGCCAACAACTGATTCCAGTTACAGGACCATAGTGTGCTTACAAAAAAGTTGTTGGCACAAATAATAAATCAAAACATGCAGACCCCGTATTTTGTACATACCGACATATACTTTGTCTGGTAAAGGGTTAATTGATACAATATAATTATTGTAGTATTCGAAAATTTTAAAGCCCCAATAGCTGTCACGATTGAAGTTTTTCTGTTACTGAGTCCTTATTATCTGATGATATGAACAAAGCTTATTCCAACTGCATAAAACCATAAAACCAGTGAAAGAATGGTACATTGGTACATTTTCCATTTCTTGTAATGTATGTCAGTATGTCATGTTTACAATGTCAAGGGCGAGTCAGAATTATCCGAGTCCTGAGCGGTTAAAAGCGATTGTCTACGGATTTCATTTTTAAATCGAATGGGTAGACGTCAGAGAATAAACAGTAAAAATCTAAAAATTCGAGATGTCTCTTTAAAAGGGGTCTTTAAGGGAGTGTGTAACAACCCTAAAAGTCTGCGAGGAAAGCACAGACTGATCAGGATCAAAACTGTTGACACTAAGTTGATACTCTGGACTTATATGTTTTTCCTATCAC
>CAVMGG010000451.1:12500-15000 GCA_963680895.1 Fragum sueziense
ACTGACTGACTGACAGATTGGCTGACTAAATGACTGACTGCCTTATTGCCTTACTGCCTTACTGCCTGACTGCCTTACTGACTGACTGACTGACTTACTGACTGACTGACTGACTGACTGACAGATTGGCTGACTTAATGACTAAATGCCTTACTGCCTTACTGCCTTACTGCCTTACTGCCTGACTTAATGACTGACTGCCTTACTGCCTTACTGCCTTACTGCCTTACTGCCTTACTGACTGACTGACTGACTGACTGACTGACTGACTGACTGACTGACTGACTGACTGACTGACTGACTGACTGACTGACTGACTGACTGACTGACTGACTAAATGACTAAATGACTGACTAAATGACTGACTGACTGACTGACTGATTGGCTGACTGACTGACTGACAGATTGGCTGACTAAATGACTGACTGCCTTATTGCCTTACTGCCTTACTGCCTGACTGCCTTACTGACTGACTGACTGACTGACTTACTGACTGACTGACTGACTGACTGACTGACTGACTGACAGATTGGCTGACTAAATGACTGACTGCCTTATTGCCTTACTGCCATACTGCCTGACTGCCTTACTGACTGACTGACTGACTGACTGACTTACTGACTGACTGACTGACTGACTGACTGACTGACTGACTGACTGACTGACTGACTGACCGACTAACTAACTGACTGACTGACTGACTGACTGACTGACCTGACAGATTGGCTGACTTAATGACTGACTGCCTTACTGCCTTACTGCCTTACTGCCTTACTGCCTTACTGACTGACTGACTGACTGACTGACTGACTGACTGACTGACTGACTGACTGACTGACTGACTGACTGACAGATTGGCTGACTTAATGACTGACTGCCTTACTGCCTTACTGACTGACTGACTGACTGACTGACTGACTGACAAACTGACTGACTGACTGACTGACTGACTGACTGACTTACTGACTGACTGACTGACTGACTGACTGACCGACCAACCAACTGACTGACTGAATGACTGACTGACTGACTGACTGACTGACTGACTGACTGACTGACTGACTGAATGACTGACTAACTGACTGACTGACTGACTGACTGACTGACTGACTAACCTGACAGATTGGCTGACTTACTGCCTTACTGCCTTACTGCCTTACTGCCTGACTGACTGACTGACTGACAAACTGACTGACTGACTGACTGACTGACTGACTGACTGACTGACTGACTAACTGACTGACTGACTGACTGACTGACTGACTGACTGACTGACTGACAGACTGACTGACAAACTGACTGACTGACTGAATGACTGACTGACTGACTGACTGACTGACAGATTGGCTGACTAAATGACTGACTGCCTTATTGCCTTACTGCCTTACTGCCTGACTGCCTTACTGACTGACTGACTGACTGACTGACTGACTGACTGACTGACTGACTGACTGACTGACTGACTGAGTGACTGACTGACTGACTGACTGACTGACTGACTGACTGACTGACCGACTAACTAACTGACTGACTGACTGACTGACTGACTGACCTGACAGATTGGCTGACTTAATGACTGACTGCCTTACTGCCTTACTGCCTTACTGCCTTACTGCCTTACTGCCTTACTGACTGACTGACTGACTGACTGACTGACTGACTGACTGACTGACTGACTGACTGACTGACTGACTGACTGACAGAAAGACCTACTGACTGACTGACTGACTGACTGACTGACTAAATGACTGACTGACTGACTGATTGACTGACTGACTGACTGACTGACCTGACAGATTGGCTGACTTAATGACTGACTGCCTTACTGCCTTACTGCCTTACTGACTGACTGCCTTACTGCCTTACTGCCTTACTGACTGACTGCCTTACTGACTGACTGACTGACTGACAGAAAGACCTACTGACTGACTGACTGACTGACTGACTGACTGACTGACTGACTGACTGACTGACTGACTGACTGACTGACTGACTAACTGACTGACTGACGGACTGACTGACTGACTGACTGACGGACTGACTGACTGACTGACTGACTGACTGACTGACTGACTGACTGACTGACTGACTGACTGACTGACTGACTGACTGACTGACTGACTGACTGACTGACTGACTGACTGACTGACTGACTGACTGACTGACTGACTGACTGACTGACTGACTGACTGACTGACTGACTGACTGACTGAATGACTGAATGACTGACTGACTGACTGACTGACAGACTGACAGACTGACAGATTGGCTGACTGACTGACTGACAGATTGGCTGACTAAATGACTGACTGCCTTATTGCCTTACTGCCTTACTGCCTGACTGCCTTACTGACTGACTGACTGACTGACTGACTGACTGACTGACTGACTGACTGACTGACTGACTGACTGACTGACTGACTGACTGACTGACTGACTGACTGACTGACTGACTGACTGACTGACAGATTGGCTGACTAAATGACTGACTGCCTTATTG
>CAVMGG010000451.1:60000-87177 GCA_963680895.1 Fragum sueziense
GTGTCGGGTTAAGGTGTCGGGTTAGGGTGTCGGGTTAGGGTGTCGAGTTAGGGTGTCGGGTTAGGGTGTCGGGTTAGGGTGTCGGGTTAGGGTTAGATGAAAAAGCGAAGATTGGCACAAGACGATTGGCATATTTTGATTTGATTGGTTAATTTCATCACGTGGTGGCGACGGGAAAAAATAGAAGATCTTTTCGAAATGGGGAATCTATTTTGGGGTATGATTGGGATATGTAGTATGATTGGCTGAAAATGTCACGTGATTAATATCTGCTTCCAGGTCCGCGCTCCATATTTAATTACTATACAATTATTAGGGTACGGGACAAATGGCGAAATGAACAAGCTGAAATGATCAAACTTTGCTCTGATTGGTTGCTTAGATCATGTGACTCAAATGACAAAATTGATTCATTGGCGCATATGGTTCAATTCAATAACATGATTTTTCTGGTTTCAAAACAAGGTAGATAGTATATACAAGAATTTGTCACAAAGAATGAAATCCAAGGTAAAGGTCACGTGGTCAAAGTAAATGGTTTCACGGTCAAGGTCATGACATAAGGTTATAAGATATGTGTCGTCATTCGGCATTTCAGTCTGTAGTTTTCAACTCGCAAAACTAATAATGAAATTTAAAAGGAATTTAAAGTCATTTCGCCACGGGGTTCCCTGCCGCTATCGTGGTAGAATACATGGGCATTGTCTTTTTTTATATTTTTTTGTAATTCATTCCGCAATAGTCAACTTCCAAAACTATGAATGAAAAGTAGATTGTTTTTTAACCCTAACCCCTACCCCTACCCACACCCACACCCACACCCATACCTATACCTATACCTATACCCCTACCCTAACTAGAGATGTTTACTTCCAGGTCCGCGATCAAGGGTTAGGGAATATTCACTTTGACGACTTGTCCACCCCTATCTTGTCCACCCCACGCGACTTTGTACCACGTGATCATATAGTTAGGTTAGGGTATAGTCACTTTGACGACTTGTCCACCCCTATCTTGTCCACCCCACGTGACTTTGTACTACGTGAACATAGAGTATGGTTAGGGTATAGGCACTTTGGCGAATTGTCCACCCCAATCTTGTCCGTCCTATGTCACTTTGTACCACGTGATCATAGAGTTAGGGTGTCGGGATAGGGTGTCTGGTTAAGGTGTCGGGTTAGAGTTAGGGTGTCGGGTTAGGGTTAGGGTGTCGGGTTAGGGTGTCGGGTTAGGGTGTCGGGTTAGGGTGTCGGGTTAGGGTGTCGGGTTAGGGTGTCGGGTTAGGGTGTCGGGTTAGGGTGTCGGGTTAGGGTGTCGGGTTAGGGTTAGGGTGTCGGGTTAGGGTGTCGGGTTAGGGTGTCGGGTTAGGGTTAGGGTTAGATGAAAAAGCGAAGATTGGCACAAGACGATTGGCACATCTTTATCACGTCTTTATGACAACAATCAGTTGTGTATCACCTATATCCCCCAGTAAACATTTTTGTGTCGGTGTGAGGTTACTTGTTATCACGGTACCATGTTGGTGTGAGGTTACTGTTCATCACGGTGACAAGTTCAGTGTTAAATACAAACAGATATACGATGATATTGACGTCAGGTCTAGCACCATCTGTTTCCTTCTTTTCCTTTCCTAAATGTTTTATGTAAAAGGAGAAATGATGGTACGGGAAGAAAATAATCAAGCCCTCACTAAATATTAATTATCACTTTTAAATCCCAAAGTGAAATGTCAATTGTGTCCAGCTATCTTCCTAAAGTAAAATTCAATACCCAAACAACAAAATGGTTTTGTCATCCATTATATATAGAAGAATACGAGACAATAATTATTGTACAAAAGAAGAAAATGCTGATTTCACGTATATACTAATTTTGTTTCAATATATTCCGTGCTATCACTCTTGGTAAAATTGATTAAGTTGGTTAAGTTTTTAATTTGAAGTGACCTAGTTTGACGTTCGGGAGTGGGTCAAGCATAAAACAAATTTTATCATGGTAAGTAAAAACGCTTTCCTAAAAGTATAGAAAACAGTCGAATTACACCATTAGCTAATGTAGCTTGGTGGAAGTTCCAGGAAATCCGTAACTGATACACACGACTTAAATTCACTGGCATATATAGGGCTAGAAAAGGGGCAAAAATGAATAAGGATATGTTTGTTTAAAATACGGTTTATATTCGAAATGCTTAGTGAAAAATAAGCGATTTGCATTAATTACATCCAAGATCCTTGAAAAATGGCTTTTTCCGGTTTCAATTTCACCAAACCCTAATTTCCTCTCAAATGCTCTATTCATTGAAAGCTTGTTTCTGTTTGGTCTTCAGCAATGTCAAAAGTAGGGAAATGTTTTCCTTCACATTACTAACCAATCACTTCCGGTTATAATTAATTATTTAATATTGGGACATGCTACACCGATAGCGCTAAATTTTTATGGACCTCTATCGTTTTAACGGAATCATATTTGAAATTGGGCTTTTGTTTTGTGTTTTAACAGTGTCAACATTTGCAGAAAATGACAGCTATAGGTGACCGAAATTGAACTTTGTATCTTAAAATACTATTTTGAACCGACATTGTAACTAAAAATCTTTTTATCCATATTGTTTGAATTTTAACATAGAGATCTAAAATTAGCTTTTTGGATTGCGTATGAATGGGAAAAACAAAAAGACATATATAATTGAGAAAATCAGGGCTATTTGAAAAGTGTCTATTTTTTATATCCGTGAGTAGGCCTATATATAAAAAGAAACGTTTCAAAGATGACTGGCGAAGTTTTCGTCATAAGCCTCTCTTACAACGCATCGTGTGTCCTTATAAGTCTCGTGTTTTAAGAACTTCCGAAGACGCAGGCTTTATTAAGATGCACGACGGGTTGAAAGAGAGGTAAAACATGTGCATTCAAAGCGGGTTTAAAGTATGAATGTCTTTCGAGGCAAGTACCCCTTCTTTGAGATTTTTGGATTATCTGTGTAATTTTCCCTGCGTCACACGCACGTCTGTGGTACGTGTTCCAAAGTTCTCTGACGCACTCCTGATGTTCTTAAAGACACATAATAGTCGGAGAAAAAATGTTCGGTCAATTCCTAGCTATGTGCAGTCAGCGTCGTAGCTGTGTCCACAAAAATGGTATGTTGCACGTGCGTGCATTCTACGACTATGCTTACTTTTTACGCAGACAGCATGCAGGAGCACGAACTACCGAATGTAAGAAAGACTTTAATTTTCTTACAAATGCGAACTCTCCAAGAACCGTTTTTGTACATACATTTTTATTTCCTTGGTCTCACTTTTATTTGGATTCGATGAAATGAAACGCTATTGTCATGTTCCTTCCCAAACATGTATCACATGAAAATGAGAAGGTGTTTTTCTAAAGTGTAAAAATTAATAATTTGTGTGATTCAGCATCATTGACCAATCCAAGACCACGCCCACCTTTACCCTTTCCAAAATGTCCAAAGGCGTCCAATGTGATAGCTGCTGCAGACGACATAATTTTGATATTTATGTTCGGGACCTTTGTCTTTTTACATTCAATTGCTAAACGCCAAAACCTCCGATACAGATAATTTTAAGTGCCCGATGATTTTCTTGAGAAACAGGTGACCAAAGGAGTCCTTTCACTGGTCAATCGATATTTTTCTTGATTATACTACGACCGTGGTCTGTACATTTCTTTGAGATTTTTGGATTATCTGTGTAATTTTCCCTGCGTCACACGCACGTCTGTGGTACGTGTTCCAAAAGTTCTCTGACGCACTCCTGATGTTCTTAAAGACACATAATAGTCGGAGAAAAAAATGTTCAGTCAATTCCTAGCTATGTGCAGTCAGCGTCGTAGCTGTGTCCACAAAAATGGTATGTTGCACGTGCGTGCATTCTACGACTATGCTTATTTTTTACGCAGACAGCATGCAGGAGCACGAACTACCGAATGTAAGATAGACTTTAATTTTCTTACAAATGCGAACTCTCCAAGAACCGTTTTTGTACATACATTTTTATTTCCTTGGTCTCACTTTTATTTGGATTCGATGAAATGAAACGCTATTGTCATGTTCCTTCCCAAACATGTATCACATGAAAATGAGAAGGTGTTTTTCTAAAGTGTAAAAATTAATAATTTGTGTGATTCAGCATCATTGACCAATCCAAGACCACGCCCACCTTTACCCTTTCCAAAATGTCCAAAGGCGTCCAATGTTATAGCTGCTGCAGACGACATAATTTTGATATTTATGTTCGGGACCTTTGTCTTTTTACATTCAATTGCTAAACGCCAAAACCTCCGATACAGATAAATTTAAGTGCCCGATGATTTTCTTGAGAAACAGGTGACCAAAGGAGTCCTTTCACTGGTCAATCGATATTTTTCTTGATTATACTACGACCGTGGTCTGTACATTTTGGACAATGTTTCAAGTGATAGTTTCTTGCATGACACGGCATATATTGTTGCATTGATAGCTTTAAAAGTGCGTGTGATTCCTGCGAACGGGAAATCAAGCATCGTCTTTTGTTTGATGAACGAGGAGAATATTGAATGATTCCTGAGTATGGATAATGACAGGTATCTTTTTATATATGTTTATTTATTTTATGTACAACATTTATTTATTTGTTTGTTTATCTAAACACTTATGTATCTTAATGCACGTACCTTTGTACTGCTTCGGATGTCTACCAGTCCATTTGGAAATTCTTTTCTGTTTGAGTCATACAGCTTCAATGGGCTTAAATAAAAACGATTTTCAATGTAAAATCGTGTATGTCCAATTCCTACAGGTGTTTCGATACTTTATTTATAAGTATTGAACAACTTCCAAGCAAGACCTGGTTTTGACGTCCTCAATATAAAAGTCTCAGGATAATATTAAGACAAAAGAAGAAAATGTTGATAATCAACATTTTCTCCTTTTCCTCAATATTTTCTAAGCATATGTTTATAAACATATTTTGTTATCTGCAGCAGCTTTTCAATAGAACCGCCCATACAATTTGTTATTTGGGAAAGGATTAACGACACATTATAGTTTTTGTGAACAATGTGTCCGAACTTTAGGTAAAACATTTAAGTTTCGGAAAAGGTATAAAGTTCTTTTTTCTTTCCCTTTAAATGCTTCTAAAATACATGTATATTTATATTTGGATCGCATCAATACACTGTGAGCTATTTGTCTATGAAGGAATATCATTTTCACGTCCATGACCTTTCGTTGTTTACTTTTTGAGACATCGTTAGAACCTAGGCGATGTCTATGGTGTAGTAGTAAGGAAGGGACTATGCAATAGCAATGGATTTTGTGCTAAAAATAGACCTGTGTTATATTTTGATAAATCGTCGGTGTGGTTATAAAAGCTCGTAACTACGGCTTCAATCAAGCCGTAGTTACGAGATTTTATAACAACACATGCGAAATGCTATTGTTTGTCCGAAATTACGTCACGCTTAACTGGTTAAAATCGTTCCCTATTTGCAACCGTCATTCGAAACTAAAGTTTCATAAAAACTGTCAAGAAAAAAGTCAACTATGTGGCGGGATAAATTCGATATTAATTCAGTGTACCACAATACTTACCATAAAAGCAAAAATATTATATCAACATAAATATGTCTATTAAACAAGATAAAGAACATTGCAAGCTATTCTAATTTCTAACCCAGTAAAAATATATTTGAAGATTTGTTCTGTTTCGAATATATTTTACTTATCAATTTAACATTATATCTTAATCATTCACATTTTCTGGCGTTGTTTTTCTTCCTAGCACCCTTGTTTGGCGGGTGGCCATTACGCTTACCGTAGCATGTACCATGATCTCCTGTACCAGACTGGATCTATTGAAAGAAGCATGTCCTTACTCTCGATTCTGTACTGTCGACAGCACGCAGCCTTTCACACCGTCCAACGACACAATGCCCTGCTGTTTTGATTGTTTTTGCGACGAATACTGCACCCTGTTTAACGACTGTTGCCCGGATGTGGAATCTAACAAGAGTAAATTCATCAACACTACGCTCTCTTGTCGACCAACACAGATAAAAAGTAACGCGACTAATGACTTGGCATGGTTTAAACCTCCTGGGTATCGATTCATTGATTTCTGTCCTGCTGGGTATAAAGGGAATGCGATGGTAGTCAAGAAATGTGAAGGAGATATGGATGTAATGTCGGATCTGGATGAAGCAGTGTTGGTATCAGATAATGGCGGGATGATCTACAGGAACAAGCATTGTGCGATGTGTCATGGAGTAGCAGAGATACACAGGTATAGTTAAATACAAAAACAAAATGCATATATTTCTTTCTGGGTCCAATTGTCCAATTGTATTGATTTAGAGAAGATGTAGAAAATCAAATGTTAGAAAATCAAACAACTGATTTCAAAAAAGGAAATTTCACGCCTAGGTTATAACAAGATTTCAAGCATTAAAGGAAAAAGAAGAAATTGCTAATAATCGAAGTCTTTGGTATCTAATGATTGCTTGTAATCCGTAAAATGGGTTGATTCTTTCCCTTCGTCCGTTGCGATAACAATGCGAACTACCTCTGGAAATCAGTAAATACCGTCATGTAGAATTAAAGATAAGAGGGGATAATGACTTTTCAAATTACAATAGTTCACCTTATACTTTTTTAAACGCCCGAAGGGTCGTATTAGGTTATGGCCCCGCTCGTCCGACTGTCTGTCCGTCTGTCTGTCCGTCCGTTAGCAATTTCTTGTGTGGGCAACTCTTCCTACAGTTTTGATCAGAATTTGATCAAACTTGCCAAAATAAATCTCCATGGTGTCTAATTGTGCATCTTGCTTACGGAATTCAGATAACTCTTTTCGTTCTTTAATTATCTGCCATTGAATTAAAAAAATGCCCATTTTCTTGTGTGCGCAACTCCTCCTACAGTTTTGATCAGAATAATCTGCCCTTGAATTAAAAAAAATGCCCATTTTCTTGTGTGCGCAACTCCTCCTACAGTTTTGTGTCTAGTTGTACACACCGCTTACGGAAGTTAGATGACTGTTTTCGTTCTTGAATTATCGGCCCTTGAATTTAAGGAAAAATGTCCATTTTCTCAAAAATGCCCATTTTCTCCTGTGCGCTACTTCTACAGTTTCGACCAGAAGTTAATCAAACTAGCCACAATGAATCTCTATGGTGTCTTGTTGTGCAAACAAAATTTGGATAACTTTTCATGTTTGAATTATCTGCCCTTGAATTGAAAAAAATGCCAATTTTTACTGACAAGCCCCTCTCGGGCGTATATGCGCCGCTCTGCGAAGCTCTTGTTATTAATTGGAATCTTCTCATTGAAATGATGTGTGTGAGTCCCACAACATACGGCTCGGACTTGACATAACAAATACAATGCTCTCACCCCTGTTATCTGTAGTTAATTATCTATGTTACATACGGAAAATCTTGACTCTCTTTACTAGTGATGAGTCAAATTTCATTGATTATAACTTTCACAACCTTGATCTGGTTTGGGGGCCCTAGACGAAACACCAAGTTGAATGAAGAAACTACTAATTAACGATCTGGAACCATAATGGATTTCGGTTATTATCGCCGATGATCGGGTATTTACGGCACTCGGTTATTTCCGTGAAACGCACATCGGAAAGATTCGATTTTGTTCTCACTTCGGTTTACTTTCTCGTAAATATTAATATATATCGACCGTGTAAGCTATTTAAAGTGTATTTTTCTGCATAGATAGAGATAATTCTCGTATTTCTCGTTGTAAGTAGCATGAAAAATGCTTAAATATTATCGTTCTGAACACTCTGGCGATTAAACGTATATTAAACGTACATTCATTCCATTAGAAAAGGAAATACATGAAAAATACCTTTTCATGTTGTATTCTATAAATAGCAACAAAAAAGAAAGTGAAAGTACAGCGAAATAGGGAACGATTTTATCCAGTTAATCGTAACGTTATTTCGGACATACAATAGTAATTCGTTGGAGCTGTTATGAAATCTCGTAGCTCGTAGCTTAAATCAGGCCGTAGTTACGATATTTTATGACAACACTGACGGTTTATCAAAACATAACTTTAAACCCAGTCTATTGTTAGCACAAAATCCATTGCTATTCACATGAATTTTCCGTGGTTTGTTCAATTTCAACATTTCCTTTCATATATATTTTGATATTTTTAGTAATTTTGGGGTTATCAAGGCTTTAAACGGTAAATTTAGGCATCTTAGGAAATTCTAATCTTAGCTGCGAACATGTTTTGTAAAACGCACTTACGCAAAAAATTTGAACTTTCGTTCAAATCTACGAAAAAATGTGCGTAATTTGGTTGATAAAACGGGAACCAGATCACTGGTAGAAATAACAGAAAAACACTAAGGGAAATGAAGAAATAACTGTTTCAATAGGCCTACAATTGTTATGAATTTACTGATTTGGTTATAAAGAGCAAAGCACTGATATATCCTTCTCTTAACAAGTCTGCTTTTGACGTCCATTGTAGAAATAATTTGAGAAAACATTGAGAGAAAAGAAGAGGTTGTTGATTATCATCAATGTGTCCCTTTTCCTCAGTGTTTTCTGTTCTTTTGGAATGGTACAGTTTTTTGGGGGTGGGGGTGGGGATGTGTTATCTATGCACCAATACACTTGATTGATTCAAGATCTATACGAATAAATGCTTAAGACCAGGATTTGATATAGTATCAATATTGCGTCTTCTGCCTTGATTTTTTTTATTATAGTCCAGTCACAATATAATGACACATGTTTACAAATTTTACAGTTATAAACAAAAGGTAATCCTTGTTAATTTTCAGTTCAACGTTGCATGTCTTGGTTCAAATCTTGAAGGTGTAAGGGACCTGCAAGATTCGAACCATCACATGCAAATTTACAGTAGTTACGACTTTGCTATTGCGTTTTTTGCAAGGGTACATTTTGTAAACATGTGCCATAATATCGTTAATTAAAGGACTATAGGTATGTAAAGACCCGGTAATCAAAAATACATGTTCGTGTAAGATGAGCTTAATTTGATTAAAAAAATGCGTTCTTATACAGAAGTACATGACACCAATTTCAACCCTCTTCCACCCCTAGAATCTTATATCACGGTGGGGAATCACCTGACATAATATTTTCGATATTTTCCAACAATTCTGTCAATAGATGACCGATTTGAAAAGAAGAATTTAAGCAGAGGCAGTGGGAACACTCCATGACTTTGCTGAATGCCAAGGATAATCTTTGAAAATCAGCTGATATGAAAGTTATTGACGACCAACCAAAACTTAATCTGGTCGTCAATAACGTTTTTATCACTTGATTTGTAAAAGAGTTACCACCCATCTGATATCGGGCGTTTTACACTTTTTTCTGTTTCAAACCGATTTCAAATTGGTCAAGTATTTACAAAATTATTGACGATTTTCTGAAATTTGGTGTCACATGATTCCCCACCGAAGTATATAATGCCCTTGTTTTGTTAACAATAGTTTATGTAGTAACTACAGGAAAATCTGGCAATGAATATTTGATAAAAATAAGTTCTTTATATAAGTTACTATAAAAAATAATGTGTTGTTACATTTGACCTTACAGCGAATATTTGATGGAATTGAATGACCTATTTTGGATAATTTTGTCCTTGTTTTATGCCCCCTACTAAGTTTGAACTCATAAAAAACCAAAATCTAACGGTAACTTTTTCCCATTCTTGTTTTATTTGAACAAGTATAAATTAGAGATAATTTTGGTGTAGGTCTCATACCCTGCCAGTCAATATAACAAAAATTACAGATCAAAGAGAAATGTTCATTTTTCTTAAACATGGAAAAAATTTAGTCGCAAAATCATAAACCTTATGTATAATCAAGTGTTTTTTTCTCAATTTTGTTTTTTCATAGTTTTGTATTTAGCTTATTTATGTTACATACATATCTGTTGTAGCATACAAGCTGAAAAATGTCAGATATTATCATCTTCTGGGAAAAAAATATGAGATTTACGGAGTTGGTGCTTCCCCTTTTCCCGCCTTTTTTGTAAAAGGGGGTCACTAACTAAAAAAATATATAAAATTCCAACATATCGGTAAAAATTGTTTTAAGTTTCATTTTACCTCCGTCTTATATCATAGAAATAATATATAACAATACTTTTTGTATTTTCAAAAGTGTCTATTATGGTTCCAGATCGTTAAGTATAACATTCGTTGACAAATACAATACTAATATTTATAAAATCTGGCTTTTAACAAATTGCCGAAATTCGACAACTCTGATATAGTCTAGGGGCCCGTTCCGCTAAATGATTTTTTATTGGACCAATCGTCCAGAAAAAATCTGTTGGTACCAGGTGATTGTAAGTTCATTGGGACTTTAGAATATGGTGGATGCCATAGTCAAAAGTGGTGCAAATTTATTTTACAAGCACTTTTCTTACCCCACCCACTTGGAATTAAGGTTAAATAGTAGTCATCAGAAAATGTTTCTATACTACCATTTTCATCTAATTGATGAATTATTTTTATGGAAAGAAATAACATTTGAATAGTCTTCGTGATAGTATTTTTCCTATACCAAAAATCATCTTGAATTTTAAGAAATCTACAATTGTCCTTACCCCACCCACCAATTTAAGCTATGTCTACCACCTTCTACTTCAAGATGTCGTTAAAAAGCCAAAAACTCATAGATCTGCTTAAAACTGTGTGAATGCATTTTCAAGTACCCGGAAATGTTTTTAAACTTCTAACATGACATGCCGTTTGATTAAAACACGTTTAATCCATGTCAGCAAGTTGATATGTTTTTTGAAAATCTGAAGTTTTCTGTCGGAAATGGATTACACGCTATGGGAGCCTGACCAGGGGCACCTTTTTTTTCGAGCAAACAAAATGGCGGACAAGGAAGTGGATTCTGACGGTCCAAGCAGTTATTTGGACGTAAGTTGTGTTTTTTGTCCTATAACACCAACTTCGAAGCATAAATAGGCATAAATAGGTTAGGGTTAGGGTTAGGGTTAGGGTTAGGGTTAGGGTTAGGGTTAGGGTTAGGGTTAGGGTTAGATGAAAAAGCGAAGATTGGCACAAGACGATTGGCACATTTTGATTTGATTGGTTAATTTCATCACGTGGTGGCGACGGGAAAAGTAGGACATCTGTTCGAGATGGGGAATCTATTTTGGGGTATGATGGGGAGATGTAGTATGATTGGCTGAAAATGTCAGTTGATTAATATCCGCTTCTAGGTCCGCGCTCCATATTTAATTACTATACAATCATTAGGGTACGGGACAAATGGCGAAATGAACAAGCTGAAATGATGAAACTTTGCTCTGATTGGTTGCTTAGATCATGTGACTCAAATGACAAAATTGATTCATTGGCGCATATGGTTCAATTCAATTACATGATTTTTCTGGTTTCAAAAGAAGGTAGATAGTATATACAAGAATTTGTCACAAAGAATGAAATCCAAGGTCAAGGTCACGTGGTCAAAGTAAATGGTCTCACGGTCAAAATCATGACATAAGGTTATAAGATATGTGTCGTCATTCGGCCTTTCAGTCTGCAGTTTTCAACTCGCAAAACTAATAATGAAATTTAAAAGGATTTTAAGTCATTTCGCCACGGGATTCCCTGCCGCTATCGTGGTAGAATACATGGGCATTGTCTTTTTTATATATTTTTTGTAATTCAATCCGTAATAGTCATCTTCAAAAACTATGAATGAAAAGTAGATTGTTTTTTAACCCTAACCCCTACCCCTACCCCCACCCACACCCACACCCACACCCATACCCATACCCATACCCATACCTATACCTATACCTATACCCCTACCCTAACTAGAGATGTTTACTTCCAGGTCCGCGATCTAGGGTAAGGGAATAGGCACTTTGACGACTTGTCCATCCCTATCTTATCCAGCCCACGCGACTTTGTGCCACGTGATCATAGAGTTAGGTTAGGGTATAGTCACTTTGACGACTTGTCCACCCCTATCTTGTCCACCCCACGTGACTTTGTACTACGTGAACATAAAGTATGGTTAGGGTATAGGCACTTTGGCGAATTGTCCACCCCAATCTTGTCCGTCCTATGTGACTTTGTACCACGTGATCATAGAGTTAGGGTGTCGGGATAAGGTGTCGGGTGTCGGGTGTCAGGTGTCGGGTGTCGGGTCTCGGGTGTCGGGTGTCGGGTGTCGGGTGTCGGGTGTCGGGTGTCGGGTTAGGGTGTCGGGTTAGGGTGTCGGGTTAGGGTGTCGGGTTAGGGTGTCGGGTTAGGGTTAGGGTGTCGGGTTAGGGTGTCGGGTTAGGGTGTCGGGTTAGGGTTAGGGTGTCGGGTTAGGGTGTCGGGTTAGGGTTAGGGTGTCGGGTGTCGGGTGTCAGGTGTCGGGTTAGGGTGTCGGGTTAGGGTGTCGGGTGTCGGGTGTCGGGTGTCGGGTGTCGGGTGTCGGGTTAGGGTTAGGGTGTCGGGTTAGGGTGTCGGGTTAGGGTTAAGGTTAGGGTTAGGGTGTCGGGTTAGGGTGTCGGGTTAGGGTTAGGGTTAGGGTTAGGGTGTCGGGTTAGGATGTCGGGTTAGGGTGTCGGGTTAGGGTGTCGGGTTAGGGTTAGGGTGTCGGGTTAGGGTTAGGGTGTCGGGTTAGGGTGTCGGGTTAGGGTGTCGGGTTAGGGTGTCGGGTTAGGGTGTCGGGTTAGGGTGTCGGGTTAGGGTGTCGGGTTAGGGTTAGGGTGTCGGGTTAGGGTGTCGGGTTAGGGTGTCGGGTTAGGGTGTCGGGTTAGGGTTAGGGTTAGGGTTAGGGTGTCGGGTTAGGGTGTCGGGTTAGGGTGTCGGGTTAGGGTGTCGGGTTAGGGTTAGGGTGTCGGGTTAGGGTGTCGGGTTAGGGTGTCGGGTTAGGGTGTCGGGTTAGGGTTAGGGTTAGGGTTAGGGTGTCGGGTTAGGGTGTCGGGTTAGGGTTAGGGTGTCGGGTTAGGGTTAGGGTTAGGGTTAGGGTTAGGGTTAGGGTGTCGGGTTAGGGTTAGGGTGTCGGGTTAGGGTTAGGGTGTCGGGTTAGGGTTAGGGTGTCGGGTGTCGGGTGTCGGGTTAGGGTTAGGGTGTCGGGTTAGGGTTAGGGTGTCGGGTGTCGGGTGTCGGGTGTCGGGTGTCGGGTGTCGGGTGTCGGGTGTCGGGTGTCGGGTGTCGTTAGGGTTAGGGTTAGGGTTAGGGTTAGGGTTAGGGTTAGGGTTAGGGTTAGGGTTAGGGTTAGGGTTAGGGTTAGGGTTAGGGTTAGGGTTAGGGTTAGGGTTAGGGTTATGCTTTTTTGTAATGTTTGTCCCTGAGATGGTAATGTTTGTCCCTCACATGTAATTTTTGTCCCTCAAGTGGTAATGTTTGTCCCTCAAGTAGTAATGTTTGTCCCTTAGTGGTAATTTATGTCCCTGATGTACATAAATGGTATTTTCTGGTATGTTTAAGTAGGGTTTGGATAGGGTTTATATGTTTTGGATATGGTATTGTGACCTCTATATATGGGCATAGTTATCGGTCTAGGTATTACGTAATAAAATTTTTGTCATGGTCTAAATGGGTTTTGACTTGTTCCTTGATCAAAATTTTATTTATTTGAACTTAGACATAAAAGTTGTATTGTTGCTTAAGGAGGGATGTATTACATCGGTTTTTGCCCAAATAAGGGCATCAAACTCAAAAAGTAAAGAAATAGGGGTTTTTGCTCAGGGACAAAAATTACATGTTTTGGTTTGGGTTATTTTATACCCGTTAAATATTTTCCAAAGGCCTTGAAGTTTTTCATGGATATATATGGGCATACTAGCTACGAGAAATAACAACAACCTTACTTTCAGCATGTCCTTATTAGGTGTTGCGTGAGGTTGAACTTTGCCAATTTTCAGGGGGTTTGTGGTTTTCCCTGTATTTCAACGGCCTTGTTAGGCATGTTATATGTGTTTAAGCAGCTTGGTTTTTTGAAATGTTATAGATGATTATATATACTAATATAAAATATAACAATTAAAGGTCACCCTTTACTCCGAGTTTGAACCCTGAGCCTCTGAATATATGGTAAATTGCAATAATTTTGGGGCTTCGTAACTTTTTTACTAATAAAGATAGGAAAGTTCTGAAAACATTTCTGTATTTTGCATGACATTGCGGTCTTATTGACATTTGATTTGACCAATTTGGAGAGAAATAAAATTTTCGTGAAAATTCGACAAGGGTCCCCCCTTACATGATTTTTTTTTGAAATTTCTTTTTGCCTCCGATTTGCACCAAACTTTGCACAATGATAGATTTTGAGCTAGTTAAGTCCAAAAATATATCAAAATTAGTATATTAAACTGCACGAGCAATGGCTAAAGGCTCAAAGATCTGGGGTTCATCATGCCAGCAGTTCTGAGGCATCAGCCAATTAGCAACTCGACTTAAGTGTTCAATGCGCAATGGCTAAAGCTCAAAGATCTGGGGTTGTGCTGCACGAGCAATGGCTAAAGGCTCAAAGATCTGGTGTCCAGCATGCCACCAGTGGCTATATAGACATAGGATAGCAGTTCTGAGGCATCAACCAATAAGCAACTCGACTTAAGTGTTAAATGTGCAATGGCTAAAGCTCATAGATCTGGGGTTGTGCTACACGGGCAATGGCTACAGGCTCAAAGATCTGGGTTCAGCATACCAGCAAGGGCTAAATAGATTAGGCATCAGCCAATTAGCAACTTGACTTAAGTGTTAAATGCGCAATGGCTAAAGCTAAAAGATCTGGGGTTGTGCTACACGAGCAATGGCTACAGGCTCAAAGATCTGGGGTCAGCATGCCAGCAGTCGCTAAATAGACTTAGGATAGCAGTTCTGAGGCATCAGCCGATTAGCAAATCAACTTAAGTGTAAAATGCGCAATTGCTTAAGCTCAAAGATCTGGGGTTGTGCTGCACGAGCAATGGCTAACTTTGCTAAGAATTAGATCCTCGCAATGTCGGTTCACAAATGTGAATGGCTAAATTTACGAAATTATCGGCTTTTATGCAGAAATTGTTGTGTAGTGGACTACACTAATTACGTAATCCGCAATAAAACGAATCCCAGATGGACTGTACACCTGGTGATCTATGCATAGAAGATAGAGGCAATTAACCATAATCCTTTTCCAAAAAGATCATATAAATAACTTTGCTATAAGTTTGAAGTCTAAAGAAGAAAACCAAACAAAAAATATTTGGAAAACATCGCAGGAAAAGGAGAAATTAATTTTTAAAGCAGTCTATACAGTCAATTTAGAGTGGAATTATCCCTTTTTTCAACGTCCCGTACGGACACACAGACTGTCGCATACTATTTTATTTTATTTATTCAGTAAGTTAAAACACTGAATAAATAAACAAAACTAAAATTATTTCACAAACATTGTGAAAAAAAGAGAAATTAATCTTTTAAAATGCCTCTTCGGCCGATTCTGCCGATGCAAATTAATATTAGCCGAATATGTTCAGTTTTGTAACTCCTTATATTAACAAACGCTAGTTAAAACAATATCAAATTATAACTTTTCTATTAGTTTAAAGTCTAAAGAAGATAACCCCCCAAAAAGTATTTGGAAAACATCACAGGAAAAGGAGAAATTAATTTTCAAAGGAGCCTATAGAGTCAATTTAGAGAGGAATTATCCCTTTTTTCAACGTCCCGTACGGACAGACAAACTGTCGCATACTATTTTATCTTATTAATTCAGTAAGTTAAAACACTGAATAAATGAACAAAACAAGAATTATTTCACAAACATCGTGAAAAAATGAGAAATTAATTTTTGAAAATGCCTCTTCGGCCGATTCTGCCGGTGCACCTTAATATTAACCGAATATTATCAGTTTTGTAACACCTTATATTAACAAACGCTAGTTAAAACAATATCAAATTATAACTTTTCTATTAGTTTGAAGTCTAAACAAGGTAACCCAAAAAAAATATTTGGAAAACATCGCAGAAAAAGGAGAAATTAATTTTTAAAGGAGCCTATATTTTCAATTTATAGTGGAATTATCCCTTTTTTCAACGTCCCGTACGGACACACAGACTGTCGCATACTATTTTAATTTATTTATTCAGTAAGTTAAAACACTGAATAAATAAACAAAACAAGAATTATTTCGCAAACATTGTGAAAAAAAGAGAAATGAATTTTTTAAAATGCCTCTTCGCCCGATTCTGCCGATGCAAATTATTATTTTCCGAATATTTTCAGTTTTGTAACGCCTAATATTAACAAACACTAGTTAATACAATATCAAATTATAACTTTTCTATTAATTTGAAGTCTAAAGAAGATAACCCCCCAAAAAATATTTGGAAAACATTACAGGAAAAGGAGAAATTAATTTTCAAAGGAGCCTATAGAGTCAATTTAGAGAGGAATTATCCCTTTTTTCAACGTCCCGTACGGACAGACAAACTGTCGCATACTATTTTATCTTATTAATTCAGTAAGTTAAAACACTGAATAAATGAACAAAACAAGAATTATTTCACAAACATCGTGAAAAAAAGAGAAATTAATTTTTGAAAATGCCTCTTCGGCCGATTCTGCCTTCGCATAGGGTTCCGGGAAATTCAAATTTCTCTTTTCCTATCAATTTTAAACTCAATTTGTTTTTTAAATTTCCATATTGAGATATCAAACCAGCCGAAACAGCTTATTTGATAGCTCTATGTCCGTCCGTGTGTCCGTGAGAGGAGATGTCGGCAAGGTCACGTTTATTGTATTTCGACCGAGATTTTTGCCCATTTCTGCCTCCCCTACCTATAAAAAACCCTCTAACTCTGCTAAAAAGTATTTTTTAGATATTAAAGTGTTATGAATTTTATCTATACATAGTAGTCAAAAATATATTGAATATTCGTCATTGTATATTCATCCCTCTGGCTTCAGGAAGTGTCAAAAAGTCGTATCTCGGACCTTGAACCAAAACCAAAATACCCCTTTTAAGAACCCTTATACAGACAGATGGAAAGACACACAGTACACAATTATGCATTTTCTTTTCATTTAAGGTCTAAAGATGACAACTGAAACTAACGCAGTCCTCAAATATTGATAGAAAAGGAGAAATCAGCATTTAAAAAATGCCAATTTTGACCGTTCGGAAAGTCGAATTTCAGTCATTTTTCAATAGGCGAATACTACCCTCTTTGCGATGCCGCGTACAGACGGACGGACGCTCTGACAGGTTCCGTGTATCGTTTTCCTGAGAGTTAAAGGTCTAAAGATGAACATGCATTTTCATTTATGGCTCTAACATTGTTTGAAAACAAGAAAAATAAGTTTGAATTTTTCCTTCGTTCAAGGTAAATTTTTTTAAAATTACGTCCTTTTGGCACTAACTGGAGCCAGACACACGTATGGACGATCACCAAAACCTTGTTTCTACTCCTTGTGTATATAAAGATTAAAGTCACATACTTTTTATTCCTTAATATTCAGAATTGGGATTGTTACATGCATTTAATGGAGCCCCGGACAGCGATTTGGGCGAAAATCTGTCTCATTTAGGACGTTTTAGCACTTACTGGAGCCAAATGAACAGACGCACGAATCTCAAATTCTACTTTCTCCTACCCCTATATACAAAGATAAAATCCAGATACTTTTTAATCCCTAGTTACAGGTAATAGAAATGCTAGGGTCTGATAAACGACCGAAAATTGTCAAAATGACTCATAGTTACGTCATTCTAGCACTTACTGGACCCGAACAGACAGACTTACATTCAATACATTCAAATTTCCTGTCCCGTAAATAAACTTAGAAGGCAGTCATATAGTTTTTATTCGTTAGTATTAAATATTAGAGAATTTATAGCCATTTGACTTTTCTGCCAGGTGCGAAATTCTCGAATAAATGTCCTATTTAGCATATTTTGGCACTCACTGGAGCGAGACAGACGGACTAGCGCACAGCTAAATGTTTTTTTCTGCTCTTTTAGTATATATTGGGGACAACCAGACACTTTTTATTCCTTAGTAACATGTATTAGATTTTTTCTGGCCTCTTTAAAAGGCATGTGGAGCACATTCTGCTGAAAAGTCGCATTTATGACGTTTTAGCACTAACTGGAGCAAGACAGACATACGTAGAAAACCCAAATTCTATTTCCCGATCCCTTATTATACTCAGATAACAGCTAGATACTTTTATATCCTAAAACTATGGCGTTGGGATTTAAACGGCCTACTAAAGACGCCTGGGGTCCGAATGTCGCATTTAGGACTTTTTAGCACTAGCTGGAGCAAGACAAACAAACGGACGAATCCCAAATCCTAGTTTCTTATTCCTCCGTATACAAAGGTGACTGCTAGATACTTTTTATCTCCACCTATAAGGCATAAGGAGTTTTGTGGCGTGTGAAAAGAGGCCATAAGACAAGTTTTTTTAAGTAAATTTCGACTTTAGTGCACTCTAGCACGCACTGGAGCCGAACGGACGAACAGAAGAAAGTCAAACCACTTTCATATTATAGAGGACCCTATAGCTGATGCAGCTGGGTACCTTTTATTCCTTAGTTGTAGGTATACGAAATTTTATCGCCTGTCTTAAGAGGCCGAGAAAGCGAAAAATGGGATTACTTAAGGCATTTTGGCACTCACTGGAGAAAAACAAACGGACAGACAAACACGAAAACCCATTTTCTGCTCTGTCTATAATAATAGGATGACGATTTGTACTGCAATTGCCTTTCAATTACATGTTTTGAGTGTAGAGGCATGTAAAAAGGAGTCTAAACTGATGATTCGGCTCTAGTAAATCCATAGTTAATGCATTCTAGCACTAACTGAGCTAAAACGGACAGTTGCATGAATAAGAATTAACTAATTATTGTTACTTAAGGATTAATACAAGAAAGCCATATCATTTTTATGTACTAATCTCTAATAATACATGTGCTATGGCTGTTCGAAAAAATCCCTCCAAAACGTAAATTTTACTAAGATTGTAGGGTAAGGGTTGTTGCACGAACGGACGTACAGGTGTACGGACGAACAATTAAGAAACAAAACCTATTTCGACTTATTGTAATAGAATCAACCTACAAAATGATATAAAAAGCAATGTTATAGTGCTTAAGGTATGTGCACAATGTGCTGTCAAAGTTGGACGAAAAAGGGCGGGAAAGGCCAAAAATTTACGCGGGAACGCAATTTTTCAAAGAAAATGGGTCTCGTACAGACAAACGAACGGTCGTACAGTAGTACAACTTATACCATTTTGTAGGCAATACATTTCTCTTTTAATGCAATCTAGTTTCGAAGCAACAACTAGCTTAAAAAAATGTCGCGGCACGAAAAAGAGTGACAGTTGGCTTGATTTTAGCCCTCAGACATGGGTCCCGTGCGACATAAGTATTAGTACTTGAATTTAAGTTAAGCGATTGTCCACTATGCTTAATTTGTAGATCTTGAATAGACCTAGGTGTGCATTAAAAAAAATGGGCATATTTCGCCATACTTTTCCCTGCCTAGCCTGTTTAAAAATGGGCCAAATAAAAATAGCTATTTTTTTCTAAGTATTTATCATTACGTAATTTGTTACGTAATCGTCATATTAACACGGAGTTTGTTTTATTTGCTAGCATTTATCCTAATGCAACTAAAAACATAAAACCCTACAATGTTTTTACAGTTTTAGGAGGTATAAAATGAGTTTTTAGTCCCAGGGACAAAAATTACCATTTCGTGAAATTTGGGCACAGGGAAAATTGCGATTTCTCAGAAGATTCGAACCTGAGACCAATTCGACTACCTTTATCTTAAAGCCCTGGTCATAGCGCAACTTTTAAGACCTTTCCGAAGTATCTAGGACGATGTTCGGTTACGTAACCCAAGTTTCAGTCATTTTTTGGATTCAGTGTGGGCAACTTGGGTTATACGGGCTACCCATCAAAATCTCAAAATTGAAATTTTTTATGCCAAAATTTTAACTAGGTCAGGGTTACGGGTCATGGTCAGTGGGTTAAAAAAGGGCCCCGAGACAGGTCGATTGTCGTCGAGTAACCCCGGGAGGATCAACTTTTTACGTAATGTTTGTCCCTCAAAGTCGAACGACCTTGACCTTTTCAAAGTTTGATCCTCCCGGGAAAACGCGACGTCAGATTGTAGCTGACGTCAAGTTCTACCTCTGTGCCAAGTTTCATTACTAACCCTGACCTAATAAAGGAGCTATAGTGGTTTGAACATGCCGAGGGACAAACATTACAAAAAAGCATAATTAGGGTTAGGGTTAGGGTTAGGGTTAGGGTTAGGGTTAGGGTTAGGGTTAGGGTTAGGGTTAGGGTTAGGGTTAGGGTTAGGGTTAGGGTTAGGGTTAGGGTTAGGGTTAGGGTTAGGGTTAGGGTTAGGGTTAGGGTTAGGGTTAGGGTTAGGGTTAGGGTTAGGGTTAGGGTTAGGGTTAGGGTTAGGGTTAGGGTTAGGGTTAGGGTTAGGGTTAGGGTTAGGGTTAGGGTTAGGGTTAGGGTTAGGGTTAGGGTTAGGGTTAGGGTTAGGGTTAGGGTTAGGGTTAGGGTTAGGGTTAGGGTTAGGGTTAGGGTTAGGGTTAGGGTTAGGGTTAGGGTTAGGGTTAGGGTTAGGGTTAGGGTTAGGGTTAGGGTTAGGGTTAGGGTTAGGGTTAGGGTTAGGGTTAGGGTTAGGGTTAGGGTTAGGGTTAGGGTTAGGGTTAGGGTTAGGGTTAGGGTTAGGGTTAGGGTTAGGGTTAGGGTTAGGGTTAGGGTTAGGGTTAGGGTTAGGGTTAGGGTTAGGGTTAGGGTTAGGGTTAGGGTTAGGGTTAGGGTTAGGGTTAGGGTTAGGGTTAGGGTTAGGGTTAGGGTTAGGGTTAGGGTTAGGGTTAGGGTTAGGGTTAGGGTTAGGGTTAGGGTTAGGGTTAGGGTTAGGGTTAGGGTTAGGGTTAGGGTTAGGGTTAGGGTTAGGGTTAGGGTTAGGGTTAGGGTTAGGGTTAGGGTTAGGGTTAGGGTTAGGGTTAGGGTTAGGGTTAGGGTTAGGGTTAGGGTTAGGGTTAGGGTTAGGGTTAGGGTTAGGGTTAGGGTTAGGGTTAGGGTTAGGGTTAGGGTTAGGGTTAGGGTTAGGGTTAGGGTTAGGGTTAGGGTTAGGGTTAGGGTTAGGGTTAGGGTTAGGGTTAGGGTTAGGGTTAGGGTTAGGGTTAGGGTTAGGGTTAGGGTTAGGGTTAGGGTTAGGGTTAGGGTTAGGGTTAGGGTTAGGGTTAGGGTTAGGGTTAGGGTTAGGGTTAGGGTTAGGGTTAGGGTTAGGGTTAGGGTTAGGGTTAGGGTTAGGGTTAGGGTTAGGGTTAGGGTTAGGGTTAGGGTTAGGGTTAGGGTTAGGGTTAGGGTTAGGGTTAGGGTTAGGGTTAGGGTTAGGGTTAGGGTTAGGGTTAGGGTTAGGGTTAGGGTTAGGGTTAGGGTTAGGGTTAGGGTTAGGGTTAGGGTTAGGGTTAGGGTTAGGGTTAGGGTTAGGGTTAGGGTTAGGGTTAGGGTTAGGGTTAGGGTTAGGGTTAGGGTTAGGGTTAGGGTTAGGGTTAGGGTTAGGGTTAGGGTTAGGGTTAGGGTTAGGGTTAGGGTTAGGGTTAGGGTTAGGGTTAGGGTTAGGGTTAGGGTTAGGGTTAGGGTTAGGGTTAGGGTTAGGGTTAGGGTTAGGGTTAGGGTTAGGGTTAGGGTTAGGGTTAGGGTTAGGGTTAGGGTTAGGGTTAGGGTTAGGGTTAGGGTTAGGGTTAGGGTTAGGGTTAGGGTTAGGGTTAGGGTTAGGGTTAGGGTTAGGGTTAGGGTTAGGGTTAGGGTTAGGGTTAGGGTTAGGGTTAGGGTTAGGGTTAGGGTTAGGGTTAGGGTTAGGGTTAGGGTTAGGGTTAGGGTTAGGGTTAGGGTTAGGGTTAGGGTTAGGGTTAGGGTTAGGGTTAGGGTTAGGGTTAGGGTTAGGGTTAGGGTTAGGGTTAGGGTTAGGGTTAGGGTTAGGGTTAGGGTTAGGGTTAGGGTTAGGGTTAGGGTTAGGGTTAGGGTTAGGGTTAGGGTTAGGGTTAGGGTTAGGGTTAGGGTTAGGGTTAGGGTTAGGGTTAGGGTTAGGGTTAGGGTTAGGGTTAGGGTTAGGGTTAGGGTTAGGGTTAGGGTTAGGGTTAGGGTTAGGGTTAGGGTTAGGGTTAGGGTTAGGGGTTAGGGTTAGGGTTAGGGTTAGGGTTAGGGTTAGGGTTAGGGTTAGGGTTAGGGTTAGGGTTAGGGTTAGGGTTAGGGTTAGGGTTAGGGTTAGGGTTAGGGTTAGGGTTAGGGTTAGGGTTAGGGTTAGGGTTAGGGTTAGGGTTAGGGTTAGGGTTAGGGTTAGGGTTAGGGTTAGGGTTAGGGTTAGGGTTAGGGTTAGGGTTAGGGTTAGGGTTAGGGTTAGGGTTAGGGTTAGGGTTAGGGTTAGGGTTAGGGTTAGGGTTAGGGTTAGGGTTAGGGTTAGGGTTAGGGTTAGGGTTAGGGTTAGGGTTAGGGTTAGGGTTAGGGTTAGGGTTAGGGTTAGGGTTAGGGTTAGGGTTAGGGTTAGGGTTAGGGTTAGGGTTAGGGTTAGGGTTAGGGTTAGGGTTAGGGTTAGGGTTAGGGTTAGGGTTAGGGTTAGGGTTAGGGTTAGGGTTAGGGTTAGGGTTAGGGTTAGGGTTAGGGTTAGGGTTAGGGTTAGGGTTAGGGTTAGGGTTAGGGTTAGGGTTAGGGTTAGGGTTAGGGTTAGGGTTAGGGTTAGGGTTAGGGTTAGGGTTAGGGTTAGGGTTAGGGTTAGGGTTAGGGTTAGGGTTAGGGTTAGGGTTAGGGTTAGGGTTAGGGTTAGGGTTAGGGTTAGGGTTAGGGTTAGGGTTAGGGTTAGGGTTAGGGTTAGGGTTAGGGTTAGGGTTAGGGTTAGGGTTAGGGTTAGGGTTAGGGTTAGGGTTAGGGTTAGGGTTAGGGTTAGGGTTAGGGTTAGGGTTAGGGTTAGGGTTAGGGTTAGGGTTAGGGTTAGGGTTAGGGTTAGGGTTAGGGTTAGGGTTAGGGTTAGGGTTAGGGTTAGGGTTAGGGTTAGGGTTAGGGTTAGGGTTAGGGTTAGGGTTAGGGTTAGGGTTAGGGTTAGGGTTAGGGTTAGGGTTAGGGTTAGGGTTAGGGTTAGGGTTAGGGTTAGGGTTAGGGTTAGGGTTAGGGTTAGGGTTAGGGTTAGGGTTAGGGTTAGGGTTAGGGTTAGGGTTAGGGTTAGGGTTAGGGTTAGGGTTAGGGTTAGGGTTAGGGTTAGGGTTAGGGTTAGGGTTAGGGTTAGGGTTAGGGTTAGGGTTAGGGTTAGGGTTAGGGTTAGGGTTAGGGTTAGGGTTAGGGTTAGGGTTAGGGTTAGGGTTAGGGTTAGGGTTAGGGTTAGGGTTAGGGTTAGGGTTAGGGTTAGGGTTAGGGTTAGGGTTAGGGTTAGGGTTAGGGTTAGGGTTAGGGTTAGGGTTAGGGTTAGGGTTAGGGTTAGGGTTAGGGTTAGGGTTAGGGTTAGGGTTAGGGTTAGGGTTAGGGTTAGGGTTAGGGTTAGGGTTAGGGTTAGGGTTAGGGTTAGGGTTAGGGTTAGGGTTAGGGTTAGGGTTAGGGTTAGGGTTAGGGTTAGGGTTAGGGTTAGGGTTAGGGTTAGGGTTAGGGTTAGGGTTAGGGTTAGGGTTAGGGTTAGGGTTAGGGTTAGGGTTAGGGTTAGGGTTAGGGTTAGGGTTAGGGTTAGGGTTAGGGTTAGGGTTAGGGTTAGGGTTAGGGTTAGGGTTAGGGTTAGGGTTAGGGTTAGGGTTAGGGTTAGGGTTAGGGTTAGGGTTAGGGTTAGGGTTAGGGTTAGGGTTAGGGTTAGGGTTAGGGTTAGGGTTAGGGTTAGGGTTAGGGTTAGGGTTAGGGTTAGGGTTAGGGTTAGGGTTAGGGTTAGGGTTAGGGTTAGGGTTAGGGTTAGGGTTAGGGTTAGGGTTAGGGTTAGGGTTAGGGTTAGGGTTAGGGTTAGGGTTAGGGTTAGGGTTAGGGTTAGGGTTAGGGTTAGGGTTAGGGTTAGGGTTAGGGTTAGGGTTAGGGTTAGGGTTAGGGTTAGGGTTAGGGTTAGGGTTAGGGTTAGGGTTAGGGTTAGGGTTAGGGTTAGGGTTAGGGTTAGGGTTAGGGTTAGGGTTAGGGTTAGGGTTAGGGTTAGGGTTAGGGTTAGGGTTAGGGTTAGGGTTAGGGTTAGGGTTAGGGTTAGGGTTAGGGTTAGGGTTAGGGTTAGGGTTAGGGTTAGGGTTAGGGTTAGGGTTAGGGTTAGGGTTAGGGTTAGGGTTAGGGTTAGGGTTAGGGTTAGGGTTAGGGTTAGGGTTAGGGTTAGGGTTAGGGTTAGGGTTAGGGTTAGGGTTAGGGTTAGGGTTAGGGTTAGGGTTAGGGTTAGGGTTAGGGTTAGGGTTAGGGTTAGGGTTAGGGTTAGGGTTAGGGTTAGGGTTAGGGTTAGGGTTAGGGTTAGGGTTAGGGTTAGGGTTAGGGTTAGGGTTAGGGTTAGGGTTAGGGTTAGGGTTAGGGTTAGGGTTAGGGTTAGGGTTAGGGTTAGGGTTAGGGTTAGGGTTAGGGTTAGGGTTAGGGTTAGGGTTAGGGTTAGGGTTAGGGTTAGGGTTAGGGTTAGGGTTAGGGTTAGGGTTAGGGTTAGGGTTAGGGTTAGGGTTAGGGTTAGGGTTAGGGTTAGGGTTAGGGTTAGGGTTAGGGTTAGGGTTAGGGTTAGGGTTAGGGTTAGGGTTAGGGTTAGGGTTAGGGTTAGGGTTAGGGTTAGGGTTAGGGTTAGGGTTAGGGTTAGGGTTAGGGTTAGGGTTAGGGTTAGGGTTAGGGTTAGGGTTAGGGTTAGGGTTAGGGTTAGGGTTAGGGTTAGGGTTAGGGTTAGGGTTAGGGTTAGGGTTAGGGTTAGGGTTAGGGTTAGGGTTAGGGTTAGGGTTAGGGTTAGGGTTAGGGTTAGGGTTAGGGTTAGGGTTAGGGTTAGGGTTAGGGTTAGGGTTAGGGTTAGGGTTAGGGTTAGGGTTAGGGTTAGGGTTAGGGTTAGGGTTAGGGTTAGGGTTAGGGTTAGGGTTAGGGTTAGGGTTAGGGTTAGGGTTAGGGTTAGGGTTAGGGTTAGGGTTAGGGTTAGGGTTAGGGTTAGGGTTAGGGTTAGGGTTAGGGTTAGGGTTAGGGTTAGGGTTAGGGTTAGGGTTAGGGTTAGGGTTAGGGTTAGGGTTAGGGTTAGGGTTAGGGTTAGGGTTAGGGTTAGGGTTAGGGTTAGGGTTAGGGTTAGGGTTAGGGTTAGGGTTAGGGTTAGGGTTAGGGTTAGGGTTAGGGTTAGGGTTAGGGTTAGGGTTAGGGTTAGGGTTAGGGTTAGGGTTAGGGTTAGGGTTAGGGTTAGGGTTAGGGTTAGGGTTAGGGTTAGGGTTAGGGTTAGGGTTAGGGTTAGGGTTAGGGTTAGGGTTAGGGTTAGGGTTAGGGTTAGGGTTAGGGTTAGGGTTAGGGTTAGGGTTAGGGTTAGGGTTAGGGTTAGGGTTAGGGTTAGGGTTAGGGTTAGGGTTAGGGTTAGGGTTAGGGTTAGGGTTAGGGTTAGGGTTAGGGTTAGGGTTAGGGTTAGGGTTAGGGTTAGGGTTAGGGTTAGGGTTAGGGTTAGGGTTAGGGTTAGGGTTAGGGTTAGGGTTAGGGTTAGGGTTAGGGTTAGGGTTAGGGTTAGGGTTAGGGTTAGGGTTAGGGTTAGGGTTAGGGTTAGGGTTAGGGTTAGGGTTAGGGTTAGGGTTAGGGTTAGGGTTAGGGTTAGGGTTAGGGTTAGGGTTAGGGTTAGGGTTAGGGTTAGGGTTAGGGTTAGGGTTAGGGTTAGGGTTAGGGTTAGGGTTAGGGTTAGGGTTAGGGTTAGGGTTAGGGTTAGGGTTAGGGTTAGGGTTAGGGTTAGGGTTAGGGTTAGGGTTAGGGTTAGGGTTAGGGTTAGGGTTAGGGTTAGGGTTAGGGTTAGGGTTAGGGTTAGGGTTAGGGTTAGGGTTAGGGTTAGGGTTAGGGTTAGGGTTAGGGTTAGGGTTAGGGTTAGGGTTAGGGTTAGGGTTAGGGTTAGGGTTAGGGTTAGGGTTAGGGTTAGGGTTAGGGTTAGGGTTAGGGTTAGGGTTAGGGTTAGGGTTAGGGTTAGGGTTAGGGTTAGGGTTAGGGTTAGGGTTAGGGTTAGGGTTAGGGTTAGGGTTAGGGTTAGGGTTAGGGTTAGGGTTAGGGTTAGGGTTAGGGTTAGGGTTAGGGTTAGGGTTAGGGTTAGGGTTAGGGTTAGGGTTAGGGTTAGGGTTAGGGTTAGGGTTAGGGTTAGGGTTAGGGTTAGGGTTAGGGTTAGGGTTAGGGTTAGGGTTAGGGTTAGGGTTAGGGTTAGGGTTAGGG
The DNA here is from genome assembly GCA_963680895.1 of Fragum sueziense. Taxonomy (NCBI): domain Eukaryota; kingdom Metazoa; phylum Mollusca; class Bivalvia; order Cardiida; family Cardiidae; genus Fragum; species Fragum sueziense. The sequence continues at coordinate 86,344 of CAVMGG010000451.1, forward strand.
TTAGGTTAGGGTTAGGGTTAGGGTTAGGGTTAGGGTTAGGGTTAGGGTTAGGGTTAGGGTTAGGGTTAGGGTTAGGGTTAGGGTTAGGGTTAGGGTTAGGGTTAGGGTTAGGGTTAGGGTTAGGGTTAGGGTTAGGGTTAGGGTTAGGGTTAGGGTTAGGGTTAGGGTTAGGGTTAGGGTTAGGGTTAGGGTTAGGGTTAGGGTTAGGGTTAGGGTTAGGGTTAGGGTTAGGGTTAGGGTTAGGGTTAGGGTTAGGGTTAGGGTTAGGGTTAGGGTTAGGGTTAGGGTTAGGGTTAGGGTTAGGGTTAGGGTTAGGGTTAGGGTTAGGGTTAGGGTTAGGGTTAGGGTTAGGGTTAGGGTTAGGGTTAGGGTTAGGGTTAGGGTTAGGGTTAGGGTTAGGGTTAGGGTTAGGGTTAGGGTTAGGGTTAGGGTTAGGGTTAGGGTTAGGGTTAGGGTTAGGGTTAGGGTTAGGGTTAGGGTTAGGGTTAGGGTTAGGGTTAGGGTTAGGGTTAGGGTTAGGGTTAGGGTTAGGGTTAGGGTTAGGGTTAGGGTTAGGGTTAGGGTTAGGGTTAGGGTTAGGGTTAGGGTTAGGGTTAGGGTTAGGGTTAGGGTTAGGGTTAGGGTTAGGGTTAGGGTTAGGGTTAGGGTTAGGGTTAGGGTTAGGGTTAGGGTTAGGGTTAGGGTTAGGGTTAGGGTTAGGGTTAGGGTTAGGGTTAGGGTTAGGGTTAGGGTTAGGGTTAGGGTTAGGGTTAGGGTTAGGGTTAGGGTTAGGGTTAGGGTTAGGGTTAGGGTTAGGGTTAGGGTTAGGGTTAGGGTTAGGGTTAGGGTTAGGGT
>CAVMGG010000452.1:0-67571 GCA_963680895.1 Fragum sueziense
AAGAAGAAAATGATGATGTCTGCATTAAAAGCACTTTCTTATTTTCAGTGTTTTTCTATCAACAAGTCAAAATATGCTAACTTTAACATTTAAGTTATTGTAAAGTATCAATTTTCTTTGATGAGGGTAAATTTTAATTAATTATTAATTAAGTGTTACAGAAAACTGTTGCAGATAATATTGACTCAAGTCCTCTTTGAAACATTAAGGGAAAAGTAGAGCATTTTTACTTATTTTCCATCAATGTTTTTACTTCCATATCAAATGTCAAAACATCAATAAAACTTGTCAGAAAACATTTCCTATCCAAATCCGACAGAAAAGAGTAACAGTTTCTGATAAGACTCATTACTTTAAACAAAGAGTGAAATGGAGAAAATGCTGATGACCAACAATTTCTTCTATTTCCTCAATGTTTTGACTTCGATATCAAATTTTAAATATGCTATGACTGGTCAGGAAAAGGCCTCAATCTAAATCCAACAGAATCAAGTGTTACAGTTTCAGAAAATATTGACTGGAAACAAAGAGTGAAAAGAAGAAAATGCTGATGTCCAGCATTTTCTCCCTTTTTCTTGATGCTTTTACTTCCTTATCAAATGGTAAAAATACCATGACTGATCCTGAAAAAGATCCAATAGAGAAAAGTGTTACATTTTCAGATGAAATTAGCTTGAATCGTTACTGAAAACAAAGAGAGAATTGAAGAAAGTACTGGTATCTAACCTATTCTCCTTTTCCCTCTATGTTTTCTTTTCCATATCAAATGTCTAAAATACAAATATTAAAAAGTTAATAAAAAGAAGATTTCATCCTTACTCTAGATAACAGAGTAAAGTGTTACAGTTTCAGATAATATTGACTGAGCTGCCGCTGCTGTTGTTGTTGTTCTTGATTGACTAAGAGTCTTGACTCATTCCCTGCCTCTCTGTCTCACACGCTGGATTAGATTATTTTGAATTCTCTGTTTATTTTGGATGCTTGTACAATTTTTGTGTGTTTCGGAATATTTACAGGATTCCTAGCTACTCATTCAAGACAGCGTAACTGAGGTGTCTGACTTCGTCTTCGGTTGTCTGATCGACTTTGGAATTTTTTTCTCTGGGCATTTTGTTGGAGAAATTTAAAGATTGTGTTTTTCGTGAAAAGAAGTTTTGATGTTTGATGGCTGAATGTTTAATATTCATAAAGTGGTGAGTTTAAACTTTTTCTTTTGTTTGTTTTAAAAATCTTCTCTTTTGTTATCAAACCTTTTGTTACAAAAAGATCTTGGTAAATGAATCTATAAACCGTCTTTTGTTCAAAACCCTGTAACTCCAGCTTTTATCAAGCTGGAATTACGAGGTTTTGCAATAACACGTATGAAATCTTAGATCTATGAAACTCTTTAAAGAGCAAATTGCAATTTTGTTTTAAAAAAGATACAAAACATTGATGTAAAGGACTAATTTGCTTGTTGTCAGCAATTTGTTATTTAGTTAGCTTTTCTTAGTATGGACTTTGGCTCGTATTATTTTATAAAAAATGTACGATAATATGATAACATGATCAAGCCAGATAACTCTTACACATTTTAACAGAATTGTGCCCCTTTCCTTGAATGCTCAAAACTCTTTCCCAAACAATTTTTTTTGAAAGGTACACATTTACTGGTAAATGAGTTACAGACATTTAAGCAAATACTAGAAATTTCATCCAATGAGACAGAAAGCGTTGAGGGGAAAGAACAAATGCATGTTTTCAGCATTTTCTTCTATTCTCAGAAAGTTTTTGCTTATAACTTTATGTAAAATAAATACATACCAGAAATTAGGAATTATTTGGGAAAGGATTAATTGAAAAAAGTAAGTTAATATAATAAATGTTCAATAATTATATGGGTATTCATTAATTAGGTTGGTATGCATGATATGTTAATATAATTGATTATGTTAGTCAATCCTTTCATGAATAAATGGTAAATATTTTGTTTTTATGGGGAAAAGATTAACAGAAATGGTTCATAAACAAAGGTGTTATAGACAAATATGTAAAATAAGCAGATCTGCATGCTAGAAACTAACCTAGATTCAGTCTAACTATAGACAAGAAAACATTTAGTGGAAAGGAGTAATTGCTGCTGTTCAGCAATTTCATATTTTGCCTCAATGTTTTCAAACCTTTTTGATTAAGGAATGTCAAACAGGGTCTTGTTTATTGTTAAATTACATTCTTTAACCCATTAACAAACGACAAATTCAAAGATGTTGCAGAAGACATTTTTAAATCAATGAAATGTAAAATAAATTGGTATTTTTGGATAGAAAATATTGTAGGAAATGAAGAAATTGCTTGTGACAAGCAATTTCTTCATTTTCCACAATGTTTTCCAAAGCCATTGTGTTATAGAGCGTCAAAAGGCGTCACTATGTTGTAATGCACCGTTCCGCGATAAATCAGTCCCCTAGTTACTGTTGCTATCCTTCACAAACAAAATCCAATATGACCGCCGCGGATGCTGAACGACCGATTGTTTATCTTCTATTTCGGAGAATATTTCTATATTTTATCTACCTGACCACAAAAAACATGCTGGTCGAATTTTAAAAATAGGACAGAATTACTACAATCAAGGTTATATTCATAACACCAAGATTAATCCGGAAATCCAGGCGTGAAAGTGTCGCTAGTTGCTGGCTGCAGGTCGAAGCTCAAAATGAAAGTAGGATATGCATCCTTTCCCAGTGAAATGAGGGATGAGGAGATTGTACTGTCACGTTGTACTTGTTAAGTATGGTAAGTGATTTTATTTTAAATCTCAGAACTATAGAGTTTACATCTAAGCAGTTTTAACCAAGCCTTTCCAACGCCAATGATAAAGTGAAAGTGAAAGTAGGTTTCAATGAACTGTCCTTCCATCCAAGCCAAGGTAGCAAATTGTCAATATTTTCTGTGTTTTATTCTACCAGATGTAAAGAAGATAAAGATCATATTTCACAAAAGAGGCTGATCTTTGTTTGGACTTATTGGCAAATGAGATTGATCAGTTATTTACCCCTTTCCCAAACAATTCCTAGCTTGCATGAGAAGTATGCAGGATGTTTTTTTTAAGAATAAAAGTGTCTATTGGTTTACATACATGTTACCGGACTAATTGCCTGTACTCTGCTAAAAGCTATAAATTTATCCGGTCCCGGACAGATTACCTATACACCGCTGAGTCTTGTTTGTTCAGAACCAAACAATTAGCCATTAATATTATAATTCAGGGGTTTCCTTAAAGGTGTATGGGGGCTTGGGGATTTTTTCCTTCCATTTGGGTATCAACCCTTTGCTACTTTTGTAACTATTCCATGGGGTTAATGAGAAAACAAGTTAAAACATAGAAAATCCCTTGCCTACTTTGTCTTTGGTCCCAAAAAATAGACATCTGGTTGTCATCTACTAAATCAGATGCATTTCTGGTTTTATGGACTCACCAGAAGGTCCCTCTTAGTCGAAAGGTAACAAAATAAAAAAAAAAAAAAAAAAACTTAGTTAACAGCTCAGCACAAAATTGTCATTTATTTCCAAATGACAAAAAGCTATATCTACAGGTTAAATGATATTCTGTTCAGACAGTTTGGTAACCTCATTCATATTCAATGAAGATATTTTTATGGATAAATGTATTTACAACACATCCACCAGTAAGAATGCACAAATACATGTATCTCCAATGCATCATTTATAGCGGCTTGTATGGTTCCGTACAAATAATGTTAACAGCTCTATATGGCTAGTTATCCGGTTCCTGACAGATAATATAAATGACTTATAGTCTGAACCAGACAAATAGCTACTGCCTTTAAAAATCATTTAGTGAAAAGAAGAGATTTCTTTAATTCAATAGTTTTAAATGTGAATGCACTCTGGTCTTTCAACCTGGATCAGTTAGTTTGATTGTTGTTTGGGATAGGGATAAGTGATTAGAATTATATGTTATAATATTCAATCTTTATGCAATTCTAAGAGTATTTTTCAAATCTTTGTTATTTGAGGTCAGGATTTATCTTTTTTCAATGATATTTATTGCCATTGTCATAATAATTTAGGATATTGTGACTAGATAAATACTAATAGTATTTTTTGATAGTATAATGTGGAAAGCATTTGCATGCACAAATACAAATACCATGTATATTGAGAATTGTCTTTCAAATAACAGGTGAATCCATGCTGAAGAATTCAAGACACTCTCATGCTCACTTCTCGGAAACATATTTATGGATTTCCAGTTCTTCCTGAGAATCTATTGTTTCATTGGTAAGTTGTTAACATTAATATTAATATTATCTTGATGAAAGTCTCTTTGTAGGAAGCAAGATATGGCCAACATAAGGTTCTACATTTTGATGTCAGTGCATAAAAGCATGAACAAAATTACAGTTGAAGGAAAAATGCTATTTGTGAGCTAAATATTAATTTAAGGTAGTACACCCCGAATAAGATATATATGTGACGCAAGCGCGGATCCAGGTATTTTTCCCAGGGGGGGTCATCCGATCTTTAACCCCTTTTGTGCCAAATTCCAGGGGGGGGGTCAGGGGGTCTGACACCCTCTGGATCCATGCAGATACATGTCATACCATGAAGGATTAGATATAACAACTGTTTGTTGTAGCACACAGGGACGAATGACGCAGCTTATGTGGGAAATAACCAGTAATCTTTTTGATAACCCCTCTTTTCGCCAAAATCCAGGGGGGGTCATGACCCCCTGACCCCCCCTCTGGATCCGCGCATGTGACATCGGATTTTTTCGCGCGACACATTCATTACATATCCAAACTTACTCGGTCAACGTAAATTTTCAGCGGTGAACGTTCCCCCGAATGTTTACAACCTGGACCAAATAAGTTTGGATATGTATGAATCTCATTAGGGGTGTGGTACCTTAATGACCTTTGATATAACCTGATTTAAATCCTTTTCCCAAAATATTCTATTAAGGTAGGTGACCAAATTACCCATAAAGCTACAAAGGAGTTTGTGGTGCTTTGTCAATTTATTTTGATGTTGAAAGCACACACAAAACATTAAACCCCATGCTCCTGACCCAAAATCATATGACTTAGGATTTGAAATAACAAAAGATTTTTATAATTACAAATGTATTTTTGCTGTTCATCATATGCATTGCTGTGTTTGCCACATGTATCAGTTGTTTTATCATCAAAATTTGGGATTAAATGGCCCCAGTGTGTTCAAAGCAGTTCTTGTTTACAAATAAATATACTTTGTGAGTATGTTTATTTGCAAGTATTATTCTGAAAAGGGTCAAAAGTTAGAAAGTTTAGTGACTTTTTAATGAATTAACACTCATACTAACTGTTTTGTGTGTGTTTTTTTTCAGATTGATCTTCTATCAAAAGGAGTTGAATGAAGGTTTAACCAATTTATCAAGTAGACCAAACAGTGAAATGAAGCACATTGACTTGAATTGTTTTGTGCATTTTTATTTCAAAAAATAAAAAAAGTGTATGAAAAAGCAATGGTGGTGGTACTTGAATCAATGGCAAAATTATCACACAGCTTAAACCAAGGGCGGATCTAGGGATGGGGTCAGGGGGCCATGACCCCCTGGAATTGATCAAAAATTGAATTTTGACTACATAAAACATATTTAACACATATTTAAGCCATTATTTGGGCTTTGACCCCCCCCCCCCCCCCCTGGAAAAAAATCTGGATCCGCCCTTGGCTTAAACCTATTTTGTTAATCCTTTCCCAAATAATACCTGATTCTGAATAGATGTCATTTTGAAAGGCATAGAGAGAAAAGAAGAACATGCTGATACCCAACCTGTTTTCTACTTTTCTTTGAAGGCTATTCATGTTAGTAGATTTAGATCTACATCCAACTTTCTACACTTAGTAGATCTAACACTCTCAGTAATTTTATGCCCCGCGTCCATTTACAGTGGCGGATCCAGGATTTCTAAAAGGGTGGGGTCGAATTTACATTTAGGGGGGTTCGTTTTGCTATTAATATACAATTTTGACTGAATTTCTGCATGAAAATGAAAGAATTAGGCTTCAGAGGGGGGTTCGTTTGAACCCCCCCGAACCCCCCCTCTGGATCCGCCACTGATTTACAACTAACATTTAACTTGATTTCTACTCGGGATGAGCAGCTGGAGACTTGGATTGGATGTTATGTTCGTACCTGTATGGAAAATGCAAGGAGAATGATTTTGAGTTAACCAGTTGCAGCATCGTAACAGAGAAAGTGTTTCACCTTTTCCCAAACAAGCCGCGTTTCGACGTCCCTAATAAAACAAGGTTTGCTAAATATTGAGACAAAAGAAGAAATCCACGTTGAAAATCCACAATTCTTATGCTGGGTTTTCTATCAAAATCTAATCTGCTGTCTTCAAAGCCTTTAAATCTGCTAAATGAATGGGGTCAAATGCGTTACAATCAAGCGTAAACAGCTCTTTTGCTTTGTTTGGGGCTTGTGAAAAGTAATGAACCTTGCCCCTTTCATTCGTTTTGGATACCTAAATCCATGCAAAAGTTTCCCAAATCGCATTTTTGCATCAAAATGCTAGAAATGTGTACACATTTCGTATTTAACCGGCGGCCTTAACTAGAGCGTATACGTTGCTAGGTAGTGTTTGGGAAGCGGAGCAACAAGCTTATCGGCGGTGAATAAATGACGCGCTCTGATTGGATGAAACTATCAGTAGCGGAACGGTGCATTGGTTAAACCTTTTTTGACTGTAAAAGGGTTTTCATTAGGGTTAAATAGGGACATTAAGCCAGAATCTAAAATATGGTAAAACTAGTCATTTTGGACAAATATTGGGAATTATTGGGACTTATTGATTTATTTGCCCCTGATGGGATGCAAATATTAACTCTAGGGGGAGAAATTGTAGACCATTAACCCTGTCCCAGATGGCAGATTTTTGGACTGGTCCAAATTGAAAGATGTTGCAGAGGGCATTTTCAAGGGAATAAAATTTAAGATTTTTTGGTCTTTTCAGGTAGAAAACATTGTTGAAAATTAAATAATTGCTTTTTGCAAGCAATTTCTTCTTTTTCCACAATGTTTTCCAAAGCCTTAATACTTGTGGCGTGTTAAAAGATGTTGCTGTCTGGGAATGGGTTAACCCTTTCCCAGATGACAGATTTTTGGACTGGTCAAAATTGAAAGGTGTTCCATACGACAAAATAAATGCTTAATTATGTAGAAAATCCTTATGTTAAGCTTAGAAAATATTGTGGGAAAAGAAGAAAATATTGATAATCAGCATTAAATTTTACTTCTTTTCCTATAATGGCTTCTGAATTCATATCCAGTTAGGTTGTAAAAAGGTGTACTGGTAACAGCGTTTTGGAAAGGGTCAACCATTTCCCAAACTGCTGAATGTCACTATGGTCTAAATGGACAGCAGCTGCTGACGAAAAAGAAAATGTTTTAGGAGTTCTGTTAGCATTATCATAGAAATCTTTGACACAAAAGAAGAAAATGCTGACTATCAGCATTTTCTCCTTTTGCCTCAATATATTCCCAAAGCTGTTTCTATTGATTTATAATATTGGCCAGTGATGGGATGCAAATATTTACTCTAGAGAATTGGAGACCATTAAGCTGTGGTCAAATATCCAAATATCTGATATTGCTGCTTTTCTACGAAAACCTCTTAACTGCAGCTTAAAACAAGCTGCAGTTACGAGTTTTTTGTAGAAAAGTGATGATATTCTATTCTGAATCCTTTCCCAAGTGAATGATCTGTCAAAACTTTGGTGGGAAATTATAACAGCTATCTTGTTTTGGTGACATTAACAATGAAGTACATCGTTGGTGGGGAATCAAAACCTCATAACTACAGCTTTTCAAGCTGTAGTTATGAGGTTTTTAAATCCCACTGACTACATAAGAAAATATTGAAGATAAATGAAGAAAATACTGATAATTAGCTTTCAAAAAAATATTTACTTAATTTTCAACTGCAACACATTTTGGAGCCAGCTTGGAATTTGTTGAGTGGAGGAGAGTTAAATTTCAAGGAATTGTTCTTTTAGATTTTGTACCATATTCACGGGTGGTAAACAGAGAAACTAGCTCCAAAAAGAGTCAACGGTATTTCGTTGCCTAGTGACATCCGGCCTCTATCGAGGTAGTTGCATAGAGCGAAAATCTGTAAACAAAGGTAGGTCATGAACACATTTTTTCGACAATTATTTCTTTTAGAACGAGTTTTTGAAAAATCCAGCGATGCTGTAATATGAAGAAATGGTCGAAGTTTGTTGTGCATGAGAATATACGGTGTTAGTAAGCAGAGTTGGAATACTATCATTGGAAAAAATTCAAAATCGAAAGTAAAAACTTTTTTACTTTCGATTTTGAAATGTTTTTCAACGATTGTATTAAAACCCTGCTACTTATACATAATACTATCATTCACAACAAACTTCGACCATTTCTTCATATTACAGCATCCCCGGATTTCTCAAAAACTCGCTTTAAAAGAAATAATATTAGAAAATGTGTTCGTGACCTACAAATTTTCGCTCTATGCAACTACCTCTTTTTGGAGCTAAACTGACACGATTTAAAAACGCAAAATAGTACTTTCACAAATGGTATCTCCTACATCTTACAAAACCGATGTATAGCCATGTAAAATTGTAAATGTTACAATTGTTAACATAACAAGGCAGAAAATGACCTTTAAAGCCATGAATAATGCCTGAATGGACGTCAGATTATGCCAAAATGCACATTGAGTCAAGAGCCTGGCATCGAACATCGACGACAGCGAACCCCGTGTTTTCACAGGCGATTTATCACCATGTCACGATGTATAGGCCGCCTGCGATTACCAACCATAGAATTTGCTGTAGACTGAGCCGTCACAAATCTGTTGCGTTAGTGACGTTGACGTATACAATTATGTTGACGTACAGTTGTTACACGAGGCTGACCGGGACGTGGGTGGTTTGTAAATCTTCCCGTGTCGTTTACATGTTTCATTAATCGTGGAACCGTCGATTCGGCAACATTAAAGCGTCTAGCTACCTTCATTTGCGAAACACCGCAAACCATAAGCCAAAAAACTCGGTTCCTTTTTCGCAAAGTAAGCCTCAGCATTGTGTACACAATTTTCTTTCGTTGTTCTCGTATGTTTTCAATAAGCAAATCAACGTGGCAATTTGTACACAAAGAATCTTAGTGATTTAATACGTGGTCTAAATGCATGAGACACACGAGCATTTAGTGATGGGCAGTTCAGATGTTCGGATAGTTTACAGAAAACACGACAAAATTTCTGGGACGTGAAGCGTATAAATTTTTTCATGCATGTCCCCAAATATGGTGCCGATCGAGGCAATAGGAAAGGAATGGTTAATGAAAACGTGTTTTGCGTTTTTAAATCGTGTCAGTTTAGTTTCTCTGTTTACCACCCGCGCATATTAATCAGTTACAGATAAATATAAACTTTTATTCACCCATTACCAGGAGGCGGAGGTGGTGCAGTGGTAACGCGCTGGACTTGAAACACAGGGGTTGCTGGTTCGATCCCCCGCTTCTCCAGTCTTTCGGATGAGACTTTAAGGCGAGGTCCCTTCTCCATATGACCTTAGCTGTTAAGTGGGACATAAAACTCCATACAATCCAATCACCCATTACCAGACGGCAGAATTTTAGGATATTATGAAAGCTGCTGCAGAGGACAAAGTGGATGTTGATAAAGATGGACTTTTGTACAATATAGTGTGGAAAAAATGGAGACAATTTTCTTCCTTTGCCTCTATGTTTTCCCTAACATTTTTCTCAGGGGCATCAAAAAGTGTCAATATGTGGGAATTAGCGGCGGATCCAGGATTTCTGCGAGGGAGGTTCAAATATATACAAATAGGGGGTTCGTTTTCCTAGTGTTAAACAAATGTGACTGATTTTCTGCATAAAAATGAAATAATTTGGCTACAGAGGGGGGTTCGCTTGAACCCCCTGAACCCACTCTGGATCCGCCTCTGGGAATGTGTATAAGTCTGAATTGGATGCAGTGTTTATTCTAGGGCGCGGGATTGCGGGAATCCCCCACTTTTCTGACAAATCCCCCAAATTTTTCATCTGCCAGCGGGAAAATCTCGCAAATTGAAATACTCTGGGTACTTTGATAACATATTGCCGTAGATATCAATAAAACGAAATTTGAAGCAAAATCCATTTTAAAGCCTCAGATATTGCGGTAGATAGGTTGAAAAGTATCTAATATCACTAGAAAATTCATATCTACTGCACTATTCATTGTTTCAAGAAGATCTTTGGTATTTCCAAAAGCCAGTCTAAGCGGTCACACTAAAATTCGCCATATGAGGAAAATACGCCCTATGGAAGCCATATGAAAATATTGACGCCATATGGAAATATATGTTATATTAACATGTATTTTGGTCATATTAAGATTTTATTTACCGTACTTTTTCACTTTCAAGTAGTACTAAATAGAAGTAGATGATTTTAGGCGATACATTTTGGAACTGATCGCCGACGCCATACCACTTTGACCGTTCGCCACAAGGGTAAAAAGTTGAACTTTTTTATATGAAATGAATAAAATGGATAGATCGTTATTACAGTATGTTTGATTGATTACTTTCAGTTTTTAAAATGTATACTTTTTTATTTTCAGATTTTAAAGAAGAATATAAAAAAAACTCAAAACTTCAAAGGGAGCAAACTACAGACATTTTAGACTGGATGAATTTATAGACTGGAAGCCCAAAATATTTATTTTTTGTGCGCTTTTTATGTTTTTGTTTCATCTATCATTAGAGTTAGTATATTTATTTTATTTTTGTCGTCTGCTATAATTTTCCATGGAGAAGATTTTAGATAGCACAGCTTAACCTTTTAATTGGGACTTGGATCATACGTTTTGAATGATAAAATGGGATATCGACAAGGTGAACAGCATAATCCCATTTACTTTAACTTTTGGCGTCCCTTGAAAATTTTGAAAACATGAGAGAAAGCAAGAAATAACTGCTAATGTATAATCTATGTTTTGACACCACATATTATTAACCCTTTCCCATGTATAATTCTAAATCACAGACCAGAAAATTATTTATTCTACATTTCTGATTACATCAATCTGCGTTTATTTCTTTTGACTCAATATTTTCCAAACCTTGATGGCCAGGTCAAATCAGGGACTTGTTTGTGAAAGTTTGCCCCTTTGGCCATTTTGGAGGATTGAAATACGCACGCTTTAATGCCATGTTCTTCCAATTCTTTCACAGTTTCAAACACATCATCCTTGATCTTTCTTGGCATGGCCTGGCTTTGTATGTCATTCCCTGACGGTCAGCATCTGGGTTGAAGGCTTATAGGGACTGGAACAGTTGTCTGTCATATCTGGATGCGGTCATTATACAATTTCTGTTGCCACAGATGACGCCCGAAGTTGCACCAAGTGATGGTATTGATTGTTGGAATACATTGATGATTAATTAACACTTTTCCAAACAAGACCTAAATTTGACGTCCCTAATAGAAAGGCTATGGAAGACATTGCGGAAAAAAGATAAAAAATCTGGTAACCAGCATTTTTTCCTTCTGCCTCGATATTTTCTACATGATGTATTTTACACAAATCCTGTCTATATCAGCGCCAATCTTATCGTCTGCAGCAGTTTTCAATCTGGTCGAAGCATTTTCTTTGCCATTTGGGAAAGTGAATAAGTACGAAAGCAAATTAACCTGGCTGCATAGATTTACATGTTCTCATTCTAAGATCTTGTTCTGACGTCACCATAAGAAGTTTGAGAAAACGTAAAAAAAATCAGATATGTCCAAGTTCAAAGACGTTGCAGACGACAATTTAAAGTGAATGAAATTTTAACTTTTTCGGTCATTTTGTGGATAAAATATTGTGGGCTGAAGAAAATGCTTGCCACAAGCATTTTTTGTGTGTGGTCTGGGTTAACCATTCCTCAAAAAAGACCTGGGCCCCGTATTACTAAACATTTTACAATCAAGTTTTTGTGTAAACTGTGTAACAAGAGAGCTGATTGCACGAGAAATTCCACTGAGCCAATCAGGGCTGTTGTTACAAGTAATCATGCAAAAATCCAACATACGATCGTTAGTTTACGGGCCCCTGGTTCTCGTCCATACAATACTAGAAAGTTTTGCAAAACACTTGGGAAAAGAAGAAATTTGCATCAACTAGCAATTTCTATTTTTCCATTAATATTTCTAATTTATAAATATAACAGTTCATCATCTTTACAAAATGGACTATTGTAAATCACACCATGTATGAACGTCTAAAGGACCTCCATGGATAAGGCGAGAAATCTCCCTAAAAGGCTCAGCTTGATGGGTCAATTTTCAATTTAGGTATACTATTTAGGTATACATGTATCTGACAATACAGCTCGAAAAAGTTATTAATTTGCATGTTTTGAAAACAAACTTTTCCATTTGAGCTTTTTAGGGAGATTTCTCGCCTTATCCATAGATGTCCTCAAAATTGTCGTTTGGTTGATGATGAATAACTTCGGAGACGGATTTTTTTTTTGTTAGGTGATTATTCATATTTGAAACTAGTTTGGCTTTTTTTATTCTGAACTGTTGTCGTTTTTGTTTACTTTACACGCCCCACCCGATCTGGTTTTATGGTTTTCTTTTACAATTATTTAGTCATCATTTAATTTACCAATTCCTGGTATCTGGTAAAAAGTTATTTGTCTTTAATCAAAACAAGAACAAACAAATTAAACCATTTCCAAAACTGCGAAATTTTACAGTGGCCAATTTGAAAATTGTTGTAAACCACAAATGGACGTTGCTTATTATCAGCATCTTCTTCTTTAGACTCGATGTTTTCCCAAGACTGCTCTTTTAGGGACGTTAAAACCAGTTCTTGTTTCGAAATGGGTTAAATCTCTAGGCCAAAGGGATGAACTAATAGGTACTATTTTTTTCGTTGCCCCGTTCATAAAAAGCTGCAGTGCTGATTATATGTTCGTCCGTCAATCAATCAATTTGGCCGTCAGTCCGTCCGTCAATCAATCAATCAATCAATCAATCAATCAATCAATCAATCAATCAATCAATCAATCAATCAATCAATCAATATTTTGATCATTCAATCAAGCAATGTTATGGTCAAACAATCAATTAATATTTTGAGCATTCAATCAATCAATGTTATGATCAATCGATCAATCAATCAATATTTTGATAAATCAATAATTGTTTTGAACAAACGTTTGTTCAGGCAGCAGCCGTTTTTAAAATCCATTTTGGAAAATTTCGAATTGTACAGGTCATCCAGTTTATTACGCCTTCTAGTCTATTTGTATGACGCATATAATTACCTAGTCTCGTTCCCGCCTCTAATACACTACGTTATAAAGATATTCATAGTAGATTTCAGGTACGGGAACCAGACTAATAATTACCTCCCTTTCCCCCACATGGCTTTCCGCTGTACTCATCCGAAATCTGAAAATAAACAAAAGAAAACATTATGAAATACAAATCCAATAGTCATAATTATCTTGTGTAATAAGATAATAACATAATTCCATTATATATATGCAATTCTACTTTTGGGTCTGTGTGGCGAAGGTAGAAGTGATGTGGCGTTATCGGCGCTCAACTCCAAAATTTATATCTACCATAATATCTAAAACCAAGTACAAATAAACATAAAATGTCAAATACTATTCGATATTTGACATTTTAAGCCTTAAAGCTTCCAAAAAATAAACTTCCATACCATATAATTCTATATGGCGTCTATATTTTCATATGGTCCCATAGGGCGAATTTTCCCATGTGGCGTATTTTAGTATGACCCAGTCTAAGTATTGGAACTAGGAACAATCATGGCGGCCATCGCCGATATTTTTATCCCAAAATGTTAATTCTTTTACAAAGAAACTATTGTAGTAGATAAAAGGTAAATTTTTAAGAGAAAATCTGAACTTGAGATTTAAATATCACTTCCTTTTATAAAGAATATGTTCTGGTACTTTGTTTTGAGACAAAGAAAGTTGATTGTTTATGTACATTCGTACCCAACATTGTTCAACCCCAAAATTAACTTAATATTTTAAGACTCCCCATTTCCTGAACAAACTGAATAAAATAATGTATGGATTATTTACAAAGGCCAAAAAAGTAATTTGAATATTTCTATGATAATTAATGAAGGCTTAAAGCATAATTAAAACCATGCAAAAATATTTTGCTTACATATACTCATTTATAGCAATTGACTCTATTGTCCCCCACATTTTTTCAAAATCCCCCACATTTTTTTAGGAGGTGGGGGCAGATCCCCCACTTTATTCAAATCCTAGAATAAACACTGGGATGATTACCCATTACCACACAGTGACTCCTTTTGACTCCCCACAATATAATCGCTTTGGAAAACATTGTGGAAAATGAAGAAATTGCTTGTGACAAGCAATTTCTTCATTTCCCACAATGTTTTCTACCCAAAAAGCTATAAAATTACAAAATTTCTTCACATTGAAATGTCGTCTGCAACTTCTTTCAAATTGGACTACCCCAAAATTTTGTCGTTTGGTAATGGGTTAATAATTTGATAAAGGGATGAAAGCTGTTGCATGCTGATGACAAAACAGATGTTCAATTGAAAGAACATATTGAAGTGAATAAATCTTTCAGCAAATATTTCTTTCTTTTCCTCAATGTTTTCAAAAACATTATCCCAAAGCAAAATTGTCATTAACTTTTTTTCCTTTGATTTGACATCTCCAAATGGAAAAGTTTTGAAAAATATTTAGGCAAAATAGCAAATGCTGAGCATTTTCTCCTTTTTCCTCAACATTTTCTGAGCTGTACCACTACACAATTTCCATGTTTATGAATGGCAAAATCATAATTTATCTGATATTTTTGAGGAAGAAAAAACATAAAGCAACTTTCCACTTGGGGGTAAAGGCCTCTAATCTATTGTTACAACCCATAAAGAACTACTAAATTCAACATCAGTCTAATAATTGGCCCTTAACCTTTACACGTCTTGTTTCTTATTCTTATTCTTATTGTTTGATAAATAAGCTGCCTGTCCTCAGCTTCCCAATATATTATAATAACCCTTAATCAGTTGGTCCTAGAAGATGTATTTTAAGCAGAAGCATGAAGATAGTACCGAAAAATATCGAAAATGCAGAGAAAGATCATTAAATTAACATCAGTCTGTTAATTGGCTCTTAACCTTTACACCGCATCCATTGTTTGATAAATAATATGCCTCCAGCTGCTGTTAGCTTTCAAACCCTTCATCCCAAGAATTGAAGAGAGGGGCAGATTTTAGGCCATGATAACACACTGGACTTGTATCACAGCAGTCAAAGGTTCAATGCCCACCTCACCATTCTTTCAGATGAGACTTTAAGTCGAGGTCCTGTTGTCTCCCTATGGGAAGTTTTGGCTTATTCCTTTATAAATTTGATTATGTAACATTTTAACATTCAAAATTAATATAGGGCTTTTTATACGCCGCCGGAGGCGGATGTATATTGGCCGGAGGCGGACGTATATTGGCATCATCTTCTCCGTCTGTCCGTCCGTCCGTCCGTCCGCTTGTCCGTCCGTCCATCCGTCCGTACGTCCGTCCACTTTTCTTGTCAACGCAACTCCTCCTAAGTTTCTGGCTCGATCTTAATGAAACTTGGTCAATGTTATTACCTCAATTGGTAGATGTGCATGGAGGAAGGATTTTATGGTTCATTGATTTTTGCTAGAGTTATGCCCCCTTAAAACTTAGTCTCTGGAGCTTATTGAAATTGCAGCCTTGTCAACGCAACTCCTCCTAAGATTCTGGCTGGATTTTAATGACACTTGGTCAATGTTATCACCTCAATGGGTAGATGTGCATGAAGGAAGGATTTTATGGTTCATTGATTTTTGCCTGAGTTATGCCCCCTTAAAACTTAGTCTCTGGGGCTTATTGAAATTGCAGCCTTGTCAATGCAACTCCTTCTAAGATTCTGGCTGGATCCTAATGAAACTTGGTGGATGTTATTACCTTAATTGGTAGATTTGCATGAAGTAATGATTTTATGGTTCATAGATATTTGCCTGAGTTATGCCCCCTTAAAACTTAGTCTCTGGGGCTTAATGATATTTCAGCCTTGTGAACGCAATTCCTTCCAGGTTTTTGACTGGATATTTATAAAACCTTGTGAACACAACTTTTTACAGGTTTTTGTGTGGATATTTATAAATCCTTGTCAATGTCATTTTTGTTTCTCAAGGTTTATAAGTGGCGGCGTATATTGTGGCGGCTTATATTGTGACCATGGCACTCTTGTTAGAATGTTAATGTCATGCAATAAACTGAAAATCTATAAAAATGTATTACATAATTATTTGGTAGAGACTATTATAGTCTAAGATGCTATGCGAAATAGACATTCAAATGCGTACAGCGCATTGAATGTTTACATCGTGTAGAATCTACTATACAGACTCTATCTGACTTAATGTTTGCTAGAGGTTCATTGGAGTCAGGGGCGTGGCTATGTAAAGATGTCAAATAAACTAACCAGCAGCCACGTTTATGCGAAATATAGCGGCTAAATTTTAAAATATCTTGTGTTCAAAACATATGTCGAGCACTAATATTTATTAGACTATAATAGAGCCCCACATGATATACTCTTGTAACGGTATTCTCTTGTAACATATTGTTTTTAAGATCCACAAAATGTTAATCAAGAAGGTTTTTTTTCTGATTAGGTACCCGTCCCTAAGTGGAGAAATTTTAGACTGTTTCGCCTCTAATGCTGCTACAAAGGACAAAATGGAGTACTCTGATTCAGATTGGATTTGTGTATTATATAATGCTGAAAAGAAATTTAATGCTGAAAAAGAAAGAGACAAAAGGAGAAAAGGCTATTTATCAATATTTTCTTCTTTTGTCTTTATGCTTTCCCTTATCTTCTCTTTGGGAAAGGGGGAACATAAATATTAACTGGGACCCCTCTGTAACAGATTGTCTTTATGATTATGAAATGTTTATCATTAGTTTTATGAGTCCCTGGTAGGGTTTAATGTTACTTAATTAGTGTTTTGGGCTCTCATCTCAATTCATGCCTTGCTCTTGTTTTCATTTTCATGCAGATCCCTCAGATGTCCCTTAATTAGTCTTTTGGTTCTCATCTTATTTCATGCTTGCCCTTGTCTTCATTTTCATGTAGATCTGTTGTCTCAATAAACATGGTGATATAAGGCCATAGCTTGATATTCATGGATTCATGCTTGATAATTACTTCATTTATCCGTTTTGATTGAATTCACCTTGGAAATTTGGAAGAGGCCAACTTTTGTCTGAAGATGGGGACCACTATTTGTCATCTTTTCCTTGATTTCTGTGCTTTAAATCACTGATGATGCCCAGGAAAACTTTCGGTTTATATCAATATCATTGCAGCAATACCATATATGATAAGATTTATTGAATTGCTTTAACAAGGTTTAACACCTCTTTCAACTGCTTTGGTGATATCACAGCGGCTTGAGCGCCTAACCATGGATTTCTCTTGTTTCTCTTACCACAGAACTAAACTACAACATCCTAACCAAGCCTTAAGCTTTTTACTCACATAGGTTAACGATTATCAAACATTGCTGCTAGACAATTTTGTGTGAAAGGATATTTGCCAGGCCCAGAGATCGAACCCGGGATATTTCTACGCTTCCAATCACATTTCTGTCACTGCGAAAATTGTAAGACAAGCTATAAGCACTGATGATACACACGATAACTATCATTGTGGTAATACTGTATGCGAAAAGAGGGTAATATGGGAAAGAACAAAATCTCAAAATTTGCAATCTAAGAATGTGAGGTAATAGTTTACATTGCTGCAAGGGTAAGATCAGTTCCACAACTGATAAGCACAGTCTACCTGTCTCAGTTTACACCTGCCTCTATTGGAGGTCTAAAGATTACGTAATCCTGTCTGATACCTTGGCCCAGCATTTAACTGATAAGCGAACCATTTGTCTAGTTATCCAACATAATGTTTATCACATTCAAAAATGATGTAAGTGCTGCTTATTCAAGCTGCAGTTACAAGGTTTTTGAGGGTATCCAAAAATTACAGGTGCTTCAAGTGCCAAGGTTATTATGAAATGATTATCATTGTGGAATCTAGGAATTTAAGTTATCCCTGGCCATATACAGTGGACAATTGTTATGTCGACATCGGATAAGTCGAATTTCCGCTTAAGTCGAAGTGAATGTTTTGTCCCGTCCTCTTCAACAGATTCTAAAAAGTTTAAATGAAATTATCATGAAATAAATATAGCCATTGAAATTAAGTAGGAAAAGGATAGAAATTGCTCGTCTCGAGCAATTTCTTTCCTGTTCCTACTAAATTTCAATTATGAATGCTTTTGATGAACAATTGAATGGTCAAATACCATTTGAATCGAAACAAAACAAAATCGGATGAGTCGAACCCCAGATATGTCGATGTATTTTGACGGCCCCTGTGACTTCGACACAACGAGTGTTGACTGTATTTGTAAAGGTTGTGGTTGCCCAATTGATTTGGGTCACATAGTTCTAAGGTCAAGGTTACAATCTTTTAAAATCTGTTCTGTGTGCTCTTACTTTCTGAAGAAGCTTTTGAGCTTAGGGACCATGTTACTTGACATGATTGTTGCCCTTGACTCAAGGTCCGGGCCAGGAGCCCTATTGTTTTTGAGTCACATAGGTCAAAGGTCAAGGTCACAATTGGGCTTTGTTTAAAAATCTAATTGACAATGAGTAATTTGGGAATTAATTTTTGCAGTGATATAGTACCTGCAATATTTCACAAAAATTATTGTGTTGCAGATATTAGCAGTCATATGGTATATAGTCGATCTACATGTGCGAGAATTTCAAGCAGCAATTATTTTTCTTACCCCATGATTATCTTTAGAATTATCGTTTAAATAACACAAAAAGTCTGGCAAGTTAATAAAAAAGATAAATGAAACATGGAAGCGTAACATAACTTCCTTCCAGTCATTAGGCAAATCTACAATATTTTTTTGGCAGTAATACCTGGTTTGGATGTCCCTGATAGAAATTGCTTTAGAAAATATTGAAACAAAAGAAGAAACTGCTGATTATCAGCATTTTCTCCTTTTGCTTCAATATTTTCTGTTCTCTTTGAGACGCAAATCCTATTATAGTTATTCACATTTGTATTGTCACTTACTAAGCAGCCTCCAAATTGATTCAGTTTAAGTTTTTGCTGTTTGAGAAAAGGTTAAGCAATTCTACCAGATTTTTGGTAACTGTATTCCTCAGAATTTTAATGGCAGAATTTTTCTGGCTTTAGTTCAATTCTCTGTATGCTTTATTTTTGATAAATTGCTGATCAAAAAGGCTTAACCTTTTCCCAAACATCACCTGGTTTTCATGTCCTTTATTACTTTCTGAGAAGTCTTGGAAAACAGGGATGAAAAAGAAGAAATTGTTGATTATCAGCATTTTCTCCTTTTCCCTTCATGTTTTCTACACTACTCGAACAAAATTCTAGTTTTTTTTCCAACTGAATCTTTAATTGTAATCTCCATCTTCCTTGGATTTAGAACAACTTTTAACCCTTTCCCAAATGGCATAGCTGATTGGTTGTCTAATTTGTAAGCTGTTGCAGATGACAAAGTTGATATTAACGAATAAAGAATTTGTGCACATTATAGCCAAGGAAATATTGAGACAAAAGAAAAAAATGCGGATCTTCTTTTACCTCAATGCTTTCCCAAGACTTTTTCACTAGGGACATCAAAGGCAGGTCTTGTGTGGAAAAGGATTACTTTTATTGTTTTGGAAAGGGTTAAGTTGTGTTGCCTATCTATTCTGGAGATTGTGAAATTCCATATTACATCTGTTTGAAAACTTTTCAAGCAATTAAAAATTAATGGCTTAAATGATGAATAACCATTGTTAGTCATCTTTCATTGATAATCTTTTTCTTTTGCAACAACCAGTAAACAATTTTCTTGATAAAAGATGTGGCAGAGCATTTCTAGCTATTAGATAGTGTTTAGTTTTGAAATCTTTACCAGCAATTTTAAAAAAATGCCTAAGATAATGAATTGTCTAAGATCGTTAGTCAGTGTTTTGACTAATGCTTTGCTTCTGCAACACCTGTACTAGCTGTTTTATCCCTTTCTTAAACGACAGATTTTTAGGTGATCCACTTCAAAAACTGCCACAAATGAAAAAATGGATGTTATTAAAGATATGATTTGTGTAAAATATGACACAGAAAATATTGAGACAACTGGTTATCAGCAGTTTCTTCTTTAGTTTCAATGTTTTCCCAAGCCTTTTCTATAAGGGGCGTCAAAACCAGGTCTTGTTAGGAAAAGGGTTAAACCCCTTGAAAAACAATGCATGGTTTTGATGTATCTAATGGCTGCGAGGCCATAGCACAGTTTGAAGCGCATGAGACTCTCACTCATGTGGTCCCATGTTCGATCCCCGCCTGTGTCAAATATCCTTTCTGACAAAATTGTCACCCAAGCAATTTCTTCATTTTACACTATGTTTTCCACCCTTATTAACAAAGAAATGTAGAATTTCATGAACTTGAAATAGATCTGCAGCTTCTTTGATTTTTTTCCGTTTGGTAATGGGTTAAAGACAATCTCCGAGCAGAGTTGTCGTTCGTTACTCTCACATACATCTCTGCAACGGCCTGGGCGTATGAATGACAAGAATCTTGTCAAACCGAGGAAAACGTGTATTATTACTGTTTAACTGTTTCATGTGTAACATAATAAAGTAGACAAAGAAATGATGATTCTGGTTACATTTGAAAGGCACTATAACTGATGAAATAACCCATATACAATGGAACTATTTTCTCAAGCCTCCTTACCAATGGCAGGAATTTTGTGCTAAAAATAGACTAGGTTTTATGTTTTGTTTTGATAGATCGTCTGTGTTGTTATATAATATCGTATCTACGGCTTGAATCAAGTCGTAGTTGCGAGATTTTATAACAACACTTACGAAATACTATTGTTTGTACGAAATATTTCACGGTTAGCTGGATAAAATCGTTCCCTATCAGAATGAAATGTACAGAAAATTTGAATGAATGACATCAATCTAAAAAAAAATAAATTATTTTCGTTGGAAAATGATATTAAATTTTAAGCAACATGAAGTATGACATATTTTGGACTTTGGAAAAGAAAAATTATTTGTTGCCGTTTTGATGTGATAGAAAGTGACGTAATCTAGCAGATGATGATGCAATACTCTCTGAGGCAACTACAGAGGTGAATGTAATGAATGAACCGTGTGCAAGAGAGTGGGTTAAAGACTGTACTTGAGGTACTTTGATCCATGCCAAAGCAAAGTACTCAGAGTAACTATGAATCACTTTGCAGCTGTAGAACTTGTCCCTTTTCCAAACAAGACCTGGCTTGGGTGTCTCTTATAGAATGGGTTTTGTAAAACATTGATGCAAATGGAGAAAATGCTGATAGCCAGCATTTTCTCCTTTAGCCTCAATATTTTCTATGATGCATTAGACACAAATCCTATCATTACAAACACCAATTTTGTCGATTTACAGCAACTTTTAAGTAGGAACAGACTAAATTGTTGCCGTCTTGGAAAGTGTAAGAGTGAGAGGAGCCTATTTATGTTATTTGTTTTCCTGTAATTATGACAGACAACCTAACAATCAATCAATGTACCAGAACACTCATTTGTCAGAAACCTGATCAGCCAACTTCTTATTGCTAACCGACTGTAAACTGTCTAGTTTAACCCTATCCCAAACAAGACCTGGTTTTGACGTTCCTAAGAAAATAAGCTTGGGAAAACATTGAGACAAAAGAAGAAACTGCTGATAACCAGCAGTTTCTCCTTTTGTCTCAATATTTTCTGTGTCATTTTTTACACAAATCATATATTTAATAACATTTATTTTGTCATTTGTGGCAGTTCTTGAAGTGGATCAACCTAATATTTTCTCATTTGGGAAAGGGTTAATATTTCTAACCAACTGTAAACTATAATCTAGTTTGACGGAGTCTTAGATAATATTGCATAAAGACATTATAGATAAAGTTGTTATTTCAAATCTGAAACCTTTGTTGTGGGTACTTCATTTGAATCATCTCGGCACAAACTAGAACACTCATTTGTCAGAAACTTGATCTGCCAACTTCTTATTGCTAATGGGAACCAAGAGTAAACTATTTAGTCCTGACTTCCATAGCTACAGAATTGGGGTTGCTTTGTTACTTTCCAACTTTGTTATTTCAATTCCAAAACCTATGTTGTGGGTACTCACTTGACACTCATTTGTCAGAATCTTGATCAGCCAATTTCTTATTGCTAACCAACTGTAAACGATTTAGTCCTCTTTGGCGATATAGTTCTAGTAGAATGTAGAGCTCTGCGATGTTGATGTTCATGCATTTGACTGGTTAACGGCAATATTCAGTTTGATCCATTCCCAAATGGCAAAAATTTAGACTTATTAAAGGGGCTCATTCTATGTTTTTATGCTTCCGAACTGTTCGGGAACTCATATTTGTGCATGGAAAAGTAATTAGCAATGCATAAAAACCTCAATCTCGGCGAAAAAACATCTTTCCTTTGCTATAGATCAATCCTTTACAAGCGTGTTTACACATTCTATTTTTACTTAAAAACAAGACAAGGTCAAGGTCAACGAGACACACCTCCGCGATATTAACACACCGTACAACCGGCTGTGTCGATGACTGTGACCTCATTTGCGAGGAATACGTGAAAAGGTTTATTTTGTACAAGCACTGAACATATGAACATATTTATCAACTATAGAATACCAAAGATCCTTTCGTTTATTTATAAAAGTAAATTCATTTGACCTACCATGCACATGACATCAGATGCCGAATCTGTCTTCGCTGACTTTCTATGCAGCCGGTTGTACGGTGTATTAAATCTTGCTGAACACAGATGACGTATCTCTGACGTAATTGATTTTTGAAGGTTGGGCATATGTAGCCGTTACAAAACAAAAACAAGGACGACCAGCATGTTATTAATTGACTTGGATTTTAATACTTAATAAAGCTCGACGAGTGGTAACAATGGACATAAATGATCTACCCCTTCAGGTTGGTAATTTCATGCGTTATTTCTGGTTTGCAATTATTGTGCCATTTGCATTTTCGACAGCCTAGCTCGTCCCCCTTTAAAAAGTCCAATAAAAAAGCTGTTTCAGGGAACAAAATTAGTATGAATTCATGAAATATTATGGAAATTGTGTATATTTTGGCTGAGAAAATATTGAGGCAAAAGGAGAAAATGCTGATTATCGGCATTTACTTCTTTTGCTTCAATGTTTTCGCAAGCCCTTTCTTATAGGGACGTCAAAACCTGGTCTTGCTTGGGAAAGGGTTAAACTTATTTCTTGTACATCAATTCGGATGAAAGCTATGAGCTTACTTATTCTGCCTCCTGGGAAATACACTAGTATTTGTGCCGAATATGTGCCAATGAGAAGCCAATTTGTGGAACCTCCACTACCGGGGATTGAAGCACTCCTTGGGAACTCTTGATCACAGTGTATAATCACGTGACTTAGAATTTCCGATAATCTTCAATAACTTTGTCAATACTTGACCAATTTGAATTCAGTTTGAAACAGAGAAGGCGAAAAATGTCAGGAATAACCTGGACGTAGTAGATTTTTGAAAAATCAACTGATAAAAAAGTTATTGAAGATAAACCAAAATTTTTGTTTATCTTCAATAACTTTTTATCAGTAGATCTTTCAAAAATCAACCACACCCATCTAGTGCGTGACATCTGTCCACATTCTCTGCTTCAAACCGAATTCAAATCGGTCCAGTATTTACAAAGTTATTGAAGATTTTCTGAAAATATTGTATCACGTGATTATCCACTGTGTTGATAGTGAAACAGACTCACCAAGTACACCCTGATGGCAAAATTTGAATTTTCTTGAAAGCTGCTTAAGGTAGTCCACCCCTAATGAGATTCGGGTGATGTCGAAATTATTTGGGTGACATCGAAAACATTCGGCCGTGGAACTTTCCACTGCCGAATGTTTTGTAACTGCGCCCGAATAGGTTCAGATACATAACAACGTATGTTTTATGAATCAAAATGGCCAAATTTTGGGTATTCTACCTTAAAAATAGAAAGTTGGTCCACATATAGATAGAATTTACTGTACAGTGTACAATTTAGCACAGAAAAAATTGAAGCAGAAGGAGAAAATTCTGGTCATCAACAGATTTCTTGTTTGCCTCAACGTTTCCCAAGCCTTTCCTGCTATAAGGATGTTAAAACCTGGTTTTGTTTTGAAAAGGGTTAAACTTGAAATGTTTTGTTTTCCTTCTCTAATAAGGAAAGCCATCAAGAGTTCTTGAGTCTTCTATAGGAATTTCAATGACTATGCTGCTGTCTTTAGTGCCTTTAACCCTTTCCCAATCAAGTCTGGGTTTTGACGTCCGTTGTAGAAATGGCTTGGGAAAACATTACGACAAAAGAAGACACTGCTGATAACTATCAGTTTCTCCTATTGTTTCAATATTTTCTGTGTAATCTTATACACAAATTCTACCTTTTACAACATCCCTTTTGACTTAGGAAGGAGCTCTGAAAGAATCTGCCCATTACTTGACCAAAAACTTTTGAAAATGGATCAAATTATGAAAAGTGGTATATCGCCGCTTTTCATTGGAAACCTTGTAACTGCAGCTTAAAACAAGCTGCAGGTAGGAGATTTTCGATGAAAAGCGACAACGCTGTGATTAAAACAATAAATATGGTATAGACTACTCTTAATTCTTCTCAATGTGGTAAAAATATTTGATGGAAAACAATATAATTATGATGCTGCATACCAGTTTTCTTTTCTTTTCCTACTTTGTGTGCGAAAACTTGTACCTTTGGATCGCGCATAAATCCAAGATTATTATAGAAAAGAGTAGCTGAGGTAGAATCAGGTCAAAGACCGTTGTATAAATCATTGACTGATAAAACGTATTACGATAAGATTATCATGGACTCTCAGAGCTTCAGATAAGAGAGGCATTCTAAATTTGTCATTTCAAATCCGAAACCCAATGTTGTGGGTACTCATTTGAATCGTCTCGACGAGACGATTCCAATGAATACCCACAACATAGGGTTTCATGAACTATTAAAAAAAAATGTTGTCAAAGCCAGTTGAATGAATCGTTGACTGACAAAATGTATTATGATAAGATTATTATGGACTTCAAGGGCGGATCCAGAATTTTTTTCCAGGGGGGCGGGGGGTCCAAGCCAAAGATTTTTTCCAGAGGGGGGGGGGGTTCCAAGCTCGAATTATGGCTTAAAATGTAATAAATATGTAACGTTACACTAAATTTATATAGTCAAAATTTAAATTTTGGCCAATGGCCTCTACATCCGCCCATGGACTTTTTGTATAAAGATGTAGGTCCATCTCAATGTACCTTTCTGTCAGATTCATGGGAATATTACATTTTCACGGTGTACAATCATGTGACTTAGAATTTCCGATAATCTTCAATAACTTTGTCAATACTTAACCAATTTGAATTCGGTTTGAAGCAGAGAATGAGGAAAAATGTCAGGAATAAAATGGACATGGTAGATTTTTAAAAAATGAACTGATAAAAAAGTTATTGAAGATAAACCAAAATTTTGGTTTATCTTCAATAACTTTTTTGTCTGTTGATTTTTCAAAAATCAAGCACGTCCATCTAATGCATGATGTCTGTCTACATTCTCTGCTTCAAGCCGAATTCAAATCGGTCCCGTATTAACAAAGTTATTGAAGATATTCAGTAATTATTGCATCAGGTGATTGTCCACAGTGATTTTGTAACACCAAAGTCTTGTGCAGCTTACCATGTTCAAGTTTTTGTCTAAACCTGCTCTATCAAAATTGAGCGCCCACGATCACCCCTCCACCCTTCCACCCCAACACACACTGGATGAGAAAACCATTTATGACCCGTCATGCTAAAAGGGACCTTATCCGAAACCTTAAAAATCCAAATTTTGACAAACTTGTCAGACTCACCACAGGTCAACTAGATCCTGTATGCAAAAAATGAGAATATAGTAAGATGGGAAAACATTCCGAATTTAGAAAATTGCATAAAAAGAGAAAAGTGTCTGCCCTAGTCTGGCTGCGCGGCCTGCGCAGACGGACTAGGGTCGACATTTTTCACACATCCGATAAGGTCCCTTTTAGCGTGACGGGTCACATTTTATGTTTTAAAACAATGATTTATAGGTATGTCTCTTCTTGAACTGTATAATTTTCTGTAGCATGCATCAAAATTGGACACCTAAGCTATAGTACAGACTCATTATGATCAAGTAATAGATTTTATGTATTAATCCTTTTCCACAGAAGCTCTGGTTTAGATAATCTTATAGGAAGGTGGTTTTTGAATCCATTGTGGGAAAAGAAGAAAATGCTGATAATCAGCATCTCCTACATGTGTCTTGCAAAGATTGCTATGCTATGAATTTTAGATTTTCTGTTACCAGTGACATTTTGTTTCTTCCGCTATACATAATTTGCTTGAAATATTCATACATTTTTTTTTTCATTTAGGAAAGGGTTAATGATTTTTTTGTCTGATGGGTAATTCTCTGATATAATATCAAGATAGGAAACTTAATGTGCTTTTGCCGTGATGATAGTGATATAATTTGAGAACTTCTACATTGAAATTCAATAGCCTTCTTTAAACTTGTGCTGCTGAGAATTGAAGATTGATTTCGACACGATGTTCATCAATAAGCATTGTCAAAGTTTAATTTACACATCACCCATCAATTGGAATTTTATGCCCCATAATGAAAGATTGGGAGCATATTGTTTTACTCGTTTCTGTCTGTGAGTCTGTCTGTCGGTCCATCCATCCGTCCATCTGTCATTCCGAAAACTGAACCTAAAACTTAACAATTAGGGAAAGGGTTAATGATTTTTTTGTCTGATGGGTAATTCTCTGATGTCATAATTATAAAGATAGGAAACTTGATGTGCTTTTGTTGTGGTGATAGTGATATAATTTGAGAACTTCTACATTGAAATTCAATACCCTTCTTTAAACTTGTGCTGCGGACTTTTGATTTTGTTTTTAAACAAATTAAATTTGTTTGTCTCTCAAGCTTTTGCTACAATAACTGAATAGAAAGCAGGCAGTGTAGGCTAAGATCAGACTGCACATCTGTGCAGGCTGACCTTAGCCTAATACTGTCTCCCAAAGCTTTGGTGACAGCAGGAATAAGGCGCAAACAGCATTGAAAGGGTTAATGTGCTTTTGCTGTGATGATAGTGATATAATTTGAGACCTTATTCATTGAAATTCAATATCCTACTTTAAACTAGTGCTGCTGAGAATTGAAGATTGGTTTCGACACGATTTTCATCAATAAGCATTGTGAAAGTTTAATTTACACATTATCACCCATCAACTGGAATTTTTATGCCCCATAATGAAAGATCGGGAGCACATTGTAAATTACTCATTTCTGTCTGTCAGTCTGTCTGTCGGTCCATCCGTCCGTCCATCTGTCATTCCGAAAACTTAACCTTAAAACTTAACAATTAGGGAAAGGGTTAATGATTTTTTTGTCTGATGGGTAATTCTCTGATATCATATAATTATAAAGATAGGAAACTTGATGTGCTTTTGCCGTGATGATAGTGATATAACTTGAGAACTTATTCATTGAAATTCAATAGCCTTCTTTAAACTTGTGCTGCTGAGAATTGAAGATTGATTTCGACACGATTTTCATCAATAAGCATTGTCAAAGTTTAATTTACACATCACCCATCAATTGGAATTTTATGCCCCATAATGAAAGATTGGGAGCATATTGTTTTACTTGTTTCTGTCTGTGAGTCTGTCTGTCGGTCCATCCATCCGTCCATCTGTCATTCCGAAAACTTAACCTGAAAACTTAATAATTAGGGAAAGGGTTAATGATTTTTTTGTCTGATGGGTAATTCTCTGATGTCATCATAATTATAAAGATAGGAAACTTGATGTGCTTTTGTTGTGATGATAGTGATATAATTTGAGAACTTCTACATTGAAATTCAATACCCTACTTTAAACTGTAGCTGCTGAGAATTGAAGATTGATTTCGACACGATTTTCATCAATAAGCATTGTCAAAGTTTAATTTACACATTATCACCCATCAATTTGAATTTTTATGCCCCATAATGAAAGACTGGGAGCTAGCATATTATTTTACTCATTTCTGTCTGTCAGCCTGTCTGTCGGTCCATCCATCTGTCATTCCGAAAACTTAACCTGAATACTTAACAATTAGGGAAAGGGTTAATGATTTTTTTTGTCTGATAGGTAATTCTTTGATATCATAATTATAAAGATAGGAAACCTTATGTGCTTTTGTTGTGATGATAGTGATATAATTTGAGAACTTATACATTGAAATTCAATACCCTACTTTAAACTGGTGCTGCTGAGAATTGAAGATTGATTATGACACGATTTTCATCAATAAGTGTGTTGAAAGTTTGATTTTCCCATTACCAGAACATAAAAATGGGTTATAAGATGAAAGTATTGAAAACGCACATTTTATTTGCTGTTTTGTATTACATAAACTGATTGAATTTAAACTTTTCAGTATAGATCTCGTATTCAGTATAATCTACAATCTATTAAAGACAAGCCGTAGTGATTGTCTTTGTGGTACAACATGGAGCGACACGGTCTAGTAGTTGGAGGCTGGCTTTGGCATTGTAAGCCAAAAAGTTTTACCCATGATGCTCCTACTCACCATGGGGACCCGGTTGTATAACTTTGGATAGGGTTAACCATGTGGTTATTGTCCATCAAGATTAACCCGAGACATCTGCATATGCAATGACCCCACTTCGGCAATGTTTTGTTAAGAGGCTCAACTAACGGACTTTGCACACAAATATTAAGTTGTCCCGGGTTAATTTGGGTGGACAATAAATACCTGTTTTGTTTAGATTTCCATATAAACAAAACACAAATTTTTAGGGTCATAAGCTTTTAAACTTAAAAATGAAAGTTAATGCAAGCGTTATTTATGTATGGCATAGCTCAGAAAATATTTAGGCAAAAGGAGAAAGTAATGGTCCCCAGCATTAAATTTTGCTTCTTCATTTTCCACAATTTTTTCCCAAACTTATATTAAAAAACAGGACTGGTCTTGTTTGTGAAAGGGTTAATGAAGGGAAGTGTTAATTTGCATCTTGCACCAAGATCGTGCAATTTTTGTCAAACTCTATCTAGGCCAGCAGATGTGCAGTTTCCTGTGCAGAAATCAATTTTCTGCATTTTACCCTTTCCCAAACGGTGATGCCTTTTGGTGCACCTGATCGGAAAGGCTTGTGAAAAACATTGAGGCAAAAGGAGAAAATGGTGACAATCAGCATTTTCTTCTTTTGTCTCAATGTTTTCTGGGCTATATCCTACATATATACCTGTATTTTCACTACTCATTTTGTCGTTCACAGTAGCTTTCAAATCGGCATCGGCTAGATTCTTGTTATTTTGGGAAAGGGTTAAACCTTTTGTAGTTCTAATATTACAGACAGCAAATATCAATTAAAATTTCACTTCATCCGATTTTCAATCAATGAAAAATTGACAGATTTTGTCAAGTATTTCCATCTGGCAAAATACTAGGGATCGATTTTATCAAGTAAACTGACATAGATTTGGTTTGGTGTGGTTTATTTGGGTTTTACGCAGTTTTCAACTTCTAAGGTCATATCCCGTTGGCTGGAGCACCTAACTATGGATTCCTGACGTTTCTCATACCAGTACTATCACAACACCCTTACGGAGCCCCCAGCTGCTCCCCCACATAGTTTCACGATATCAAACCATTGATATGTGACATTTTTGTCTGTAAGGGTATTTGCCGCGGCCGGGTATCAAACCCGGGACCTCTCGAATGAGAGGCAGATGCGCTACCAACTGTGCCATGGCCTCGGCCGCCATAGATTTGGACAAACACAAAAAGAAAACTCTACAGTAGACAAAATTGATACTATCAAATATGGCAGTTTTGCAAATTATAGGGCACAAAATATCAAGGGAAAATGAGAAGTGCTGATCATCAACATTTTCTTCTTTTTCCTAAATATTGTTTATAGCCTTTTCTGTTTGGGTCATCATTATCAGGGGTTTGGGATGGGGTAACTATGGGGGATCCAGGATTTCTGTGAGAGGGGATTCAAATATACAAAAAGCAGAGTGTAGGGAGTTCTATTTACTAGTTCTGCACAATTTTGACCAAATTTCTGCATGAAAATGAAATAATGGTATTACAGAGGAGGATCCGCCACTGGGTTAAATTTTGATCAGTTAAACCTATTATCCTAAGTTTTTGTCTGAGAAAGGATTAGCAGACTGACCAATCTATAAGTGGCCTGATAGGGTTGTTTTAAGGTTTATCAGCATGTAATCTACACTGATTTCAGGGCCTGCCAGTCATAATTAGGTGTGAAACTACCAGATTTTGGACCCTTCAGTGAGGCTGCCCAGCCACATGGGGCTTATCAGTACACACATTCACCCTTACCCACTCAAAAATAGATTAATCTTTCGCTGGTTAACCCTTTCCAGAATAAAGAATTTTAGACATTGACCCTCTCCCAAAGACTAAGGCTGAAATTTTAGACACTAGCCCTCCAAAAGGACTTAGACTGTTCCAATTTGAAAGCTTTTCCCGATAACAAAATTGATGTTGATAGAGAAAGGATTGTGTACAATACAGCAAAAATATTGAGGCGAAATGTTGTCCCCCCCCCCCCCCCCCCATTTGCATATTCAAACCCTCCTCGCAGAAATCCTGGATCTGCTGCTGGCTCTGTTTTCCATGAACAATTCCATGAACAACTCTTGTTAGCTCACCTGAGCACGAAGTGCTCGAGGTGAGCTATTGTGATCGCTTTTTGTCCGTCGTCCGTCCGTCTGTCCGTCTGTCCGTCTGTCCGTCTGTCCGTCTGTCCACAATTTGGTGTTTACACTCTAGCATCCACAAATATTAGTCAATCTTGACCAAACTTTGTCAAAACAAGTATGGTCATAAGTTCTCGGATGAGTTCGATTATGGGCCAGATCGGACCAGAAAGTGTGGAGTTATCTGCCCCTGAATGACGAAAAATGCTGTTTTTAACTTTGTTTACACTCTAGCATCTACAATTATTGCCCAATCAATACAAAACTTGGATATAATATTGGAGACTATAGGATCTTGGATGAGTTCGATTTTCAGTCAGATCAGGCGAAAAAGTCAAAAGTTATGTGCCCTTGAATTTGTCAAAATTGCCGTTTTCGACCGTTTTCGACCTTGTTTACACTCTAGAATCTACAATTATTGACCAATCAAGACAAATCTTGAACACAATGTTGGAGACCATAAGATCTCGGATGACTTTAATTTTCAGTCTGATTAGACGAGAAAGTCGAGAGTTATGTGCCCTTGAATTTGACAAAATTGTCGTTTTTGACTGTTTTCGACCTTGTTTACACTCTAGAATCTACAATTATTGACCAATCAAGACAAATCTTGGACATGATGTTTTAGACCATAAGATCTTGGATGAGTTTGAATTTCAGTGTGATCTGACAAAAAAGACTAGAGTTATGTGCCCTTGAATTTGATAAAATTGTCATTTTCGGCTGTTTTCGACATTGTTTATACTCTAGAATCTACATTTATTAATCTATCAAGACAAAACTTGGACACAATGTTGGAGATCATAAGATCTCGGATGAGTTGAATTTTCAATCTGATAAGACAAGAAAGTCGAGACTTATGTGCCCTTGAATTTGACAAAATTGTCGTTTTTGACTGTTTTCGACCTTGTTTACACTCTAGAATTTTCAATTATTGACCAATCAAGACAAATCTTGGACAAAATGTTTGAGACCATAAGATCTTGGATGAGTTTGATTTTCAGTGTGATCTGACCAGAAAGAAGAGAGTTACGTGCCCTTGAATTTGACAAAATTGTCGTTTTTGACTGTTTTCGACCTTTTTTACACTCTAGAATCTACAATTATTGACCAATCAAGACAAATCTTGGACACAATGTTTGAGACCATAAGATTTCGGATGAGTTCGATTTTCAGTGTGATCTGACAATAAAGACAAGAGTTACGTGCCCTTGAATTTGATAAAATTGTCATTTTCGGCTGTTTTCGACATTGTTTACACTCTAGAATCTACATTTATCAATCAATCAAGACAAAACTTGGACACAATGTTAGAGATCATAAGATCTCAGATGACTAGAATTTTCAATCTGATAAGACAAGAAAGTCGAGACTTATGTGCCCTTGAATTTGACAAAATTGTCATTTATGACTGTTTTCGACCTTGTTTACACTCTAGAATTTTCAATTATTGTCCAATCAAGACAAATCTTGGACACAATGTTTGAGAGGATAAGATTTCGGATGAGTTTGATTTTTAGTGTGATCTGACCAGAAAGACGAGAGTTATGTGCCCTTGAATTTGATAAAATTATCATTTTCGGCTGTTTTCGACCTTGTTTACACTCTAGAATCTACAATTATCAATTAATCAAGACAAAACTTGGACACAATGTTTGGGACCATAATATGTCGGATGAGTTTGATTTTCAGTCTGATCCGATCAGAAAGTTGAGAGTTATGTGCCCTTGAATTTAACAAAATAGCCGTTTTTAGCTGTTTTTCGATCTTGAATCTTCAATTATTGACCAATCAAGACAAATCTTGGACACTATGTTGGAGACCATAATATCTTGGATGAGGTAGATTTTCAGTCTGATGTGATCAGAAAGTCGAGAATTATGTGCCCTTGAATTTGAAAAAATTACCATCTTTGGCTGTTTTCGACCTTGTTTATACTCTAGAATCTGTGATTATTTATCAATCAAGAAAAACCTGGACACAATGTTTGGCATCATAAGATCTCAGATGAGTTTGATTTTCACAAAGTTATTGACTATAAGTTAGTTTTATAGTCATAAATGTTTATTGAATTGAACAAAAGTGTTGCTCATATCATTTTGGTTCAGGTGAGCGATATAGGACCATCATGGTCCTCTTGTTTTCTGTTTAAGAAATGCCTAGAACACTTGTCAAAACTAATTGAAATAAATCCTTTGTATCAAGTAGGGTGTAGATCTGACCAGTATCCAGCATTCATTGCTTATCAGCTGATTAATGTTCTAAGTGCAGATAGATAAGGACATGTCTTCATTATGATTGTAGAGGCATGTTCTCTATCCTGCAAGTTGCTTGACCTTTCCTGCAAACAAAAACAACAACAACAACAAAATCTTGTGTCAAGAAGGGTGAAGAACTGCCCAGTATATTCATGGCTCATCAGCTGGTTAAAGGTGTTCTAAGTCAGACTAAGTGCATATAGATAAGGGCATGTTTGTCTTCATTATGATTGTAGAGGCATGTTCTCTCTCTTGCAAGTTGCTTGACCTTTCCTGCAAACAACAACAACAACAACAACAACAAACAAACAAACAAACAAACAAACAAACAAACAAACAAACAAACAAACAAACAAACAAACAAACAAACAAACAAACAAACAAACAAACAAAAACCTTGTATTGAGAAGGGTGAAGAACTGCCCAGTATTCATTACTTATCAGTTGATTAAAGGTGTTCTAAGTGCATATAGATAAGGACATGTCTTCATTATGATTGTATAAGCATGTTTTCTTTCCTGCAAGTGTAGGGAATATTAAAGAATGAACTGATCTGCCTTGTAGAGCCTGCGCTCTCTGTTTATCTGCACTTGACCATCTGTTGCTGCTACCTGTTAACCCTTTCCCAAACAAGACCTGGTTATGACCAAAATCTTTCAGATTTATAACTTTGAAACTTCTGGGATTTTGCATTTGCTGGCTGATTGCAGCTTCCAAATCTGAACTGTGCATTTCACGGTACCCATTTCACCAACCACTTTAATCCCCTTTATGTCTATAGAAATACATAACAATCCATCTGATTAGCCGAGACATAAGTCTCGTCCAATCAGATGGCTTGTAATGCAATTTAGAATAAAAGGATCAATTCAAAATTGTTTGTAAGTAAGACACCTAGAAAGCAGATAGGTAAGGATATGATTGTAAATGCATTCTTTCTCCTGTTCTGAGCCTGCACTTGACCATCTGCTTGCTTCCAGTTAATAGGAAATTAATGAACTTGTTTTGAGCTGGCAGCTTAGAATGAACTTTCTTGTTTACTCATCAATATACGACCAAATCTTTTTGGCCACTGGAAAGCAGTTACAGGTGTTGTAAGTGCAGATAGGTAGGGATATGACTGTAAATGCATGTTTTCTTTCTAATGTACTGAGCCTGCACTCTGTGTGTATCTGCACTTGACCATCTGCTTGCTACCAGTTAATAGGAAATTAATGAACTTGTTTTGAGTTGGCAGCTTAGAATGAGCTCTCTTCAGGTTCATGTTCTTGTTAATCCATTCCCAAACGACAAAATTTTGGGCTGTTCCAATTTCAAAGATGTTGCAGACGACAATTGAAAGTGAATGAAATTAAATTTTTATGGTCTTTTGGGGTAGAAAATATTGTGGGAAATGAAGAAATTGCAGTAATGGGTTAAATCATCATCAGAGAAACCATATCCCAGATGATATTTAGACTGGTCCATGAAATAAAGACTCCTTTCTTTCATTTATGTTTTAGTCCGTACCCACAGAACACTTCCGGTAATCCGAGTCTTCTCTGATGAAAATTCGCTCATTGATATTTGGATGTCGCTATTTACAACAGAGCGCTGTCCCATTCAAAAACAAAAGAAAAGTCCGACACAGCGGTATAATTCGAATGTCTGGAAATATACTGAAGCTTAAAGGTGACCTTTGTAACTGATATGATTACATAATGTGTGAGAGAAGAATGATTTATTTTTGTAAAGGTAACAACTATGTTGAAGCTATGTTAAGCTATATGACCTCAACATCTGTTAAACTTGTCTTATGCCTGAGAACTTGCCAATCTTTTCGTAAAGATTGTCTGTTGATACTTTTTTGTTTTTCAAAATATTTTGTCTTTGAAAAGAAAAGCATCTAGTGTGGTTCCTCTTTTGATCCTTTATCAGATCTTATATTTTTAGGACTGGTTATGTAATATTAAAAGGGACCATAGCAATGCATAGTGCAGTTGGACTGGCGCATCAGACCATTGTCTCTTGTCCTGAACAGCAGCAAAAATTCTGTAAGACATTTGTCTCTTACAAATGGTTGGATACTGGTAACTGTAAACCTATGTTACAGACTTAAACTCATTCCCACCACATAATGACACTTTTTGATGCCTCGCACAATGCTTCTGCCTAGAAAGACCAATTCTGAAGATGCCATTTTCTTGAAGTTGTTGTCTGCAACATCTTTTGAATTTGAACCATGCAGTCTTAAATTTTTCTGTTTGGGAATGGGTTAAGAATTGTTAAATATGTCACTGCATGTGATTAGATTTATGACATTGAATTTTATTCAAATTTCCGGGAAAAGGAATTTTTTACAAAAAATTAGATTTTTCCGAAGTAGTATGAGTTATGTAATCTAAAGGGTTACAGGTATCGTTAACATTTTTGTTGCGCTTCATTTGCTGACTTTATCTGAACTGGGAACATTCGTAAGAAAAACAGACATGAAAAAAACAGAAGCTTGCACCAAATGCAGATGTCGTTTACCAAGAGAAAGTAATAGAAATATTCTTACTCAATGGCAAGCAATTTAAATTCTTGTCCATGGTTGAGAGGTGGAGTACTGCTTCATGATCAAGAGGTTGCAAGTTTGATCAACCGTAGCGTAGGTTGTTTATTGTAGTTGAAAACGGCATTAAACCGCAATAAATCAAATGCATTGATTTTATTCAAATAAATAAATATGTAAAATAAAAATTTGCTATGAAGTGAATGAAATGTGTAAGCAATGAAAGAAATTCTAGGAAAACCATGGAAATTTTGATTGATGGTGATTTCGTACTACAGTCATGCTTGGTTGGATATATACATGCTATTAGTTCTATGGCAGATTTGATTAACGAGGGAATGTTCATTGATTTGATTCAAACAAAGAACCAGTGCAAGACAGTTTTAGATTCAGACCTTGGTTAATATAAGATTCATTAAATATGATATACCGTAATTATTCTAATAAACGCCCATATTCTAATAAACGCCCATCCCCCAAATCTCGGCTGAAAATAAGCATATTTCAAGCACAATTTGAGCGGGAAAGGTGATTCTAATAAACGCCCATCCCACAGTCCAGATTGAAATGATGGAAGTCATAAACAAATATCACTTCCAAAAATAATGAAAGAGAGGAATTCCTGTCTCCCAATCTGTTTCCAATGAAGGAATTTCACCCAAAAATCGTATTTCAGTCCTTCTGATAACAAGACTTTGCAAACTTTTAGTTGATTGACTTTGAGTCCATGAATTGACATTTGATTCGCATCTTTTCACAAACAAAATAAGGATACCTCTAATAAACGCCCACCCCCAACTTTTCTATCTAGCACTTTTCTAATAAACGCCCGGGCGTTTATTAGAATAATTACGGTAGATAAAACAATGTCAAGAAATGAAATAAAAATCTGAATGGAAAACAATGAAATAGTTCACGATTTCATACTAGACATTGTACATGATGTAGTTCTTTGGCAGATTTCATGAATGAGGGAAGTACATTGATTTGATTCCAACAAAGAACTTTTGCATGAAAGTTTCTAAGATCCAGACCTTGGTTAAAAGATATATTTCCTGTGATATAAATATAAAAAATGTCAAGGATTTGAAATGATATAAAATCAAAATCTTTGAAAATAATGAAATAATTGATGGTGATTCCTTACTACATGCATGGTTAGACATCATCCCTTTTCAACAAAAACCTCATAACTGCATCTTAAAACAAGCTGCAGTTACGAGGTTTCTGTTCAAAAAGCAACGATATGTACATGTAGTTCCATGGCATATTTGAT
Organism: Fragum sueziense; assembly: GCA_963680895.1. Lineage (NCBI taxonomy): Eukaryota > Metazoa > Mollusca > Bivalvia > Cardiida > Cardiidae > Fragum > Fragum sueziense. Next base: position 37,095 of record CAVMGG010000452.1, read on the forward strand.
TGATGGGAGACCTTCATTGATTTGATTCAAACAAAGAACCACTGCAGGGAAAGTTTTTATTTATCCATTTCCATTGATCAGATTCAGCCTGTTAGAAGCAGCAAGATTTTGCAGATAGATAAATGATAATTGGTTTAACCCTTTCCCAAATGGCAAAATGTTGGAGGTTGTTGCAAACAAGAAATATCATATTGATGGAAATAGAATTTGTGTAATTATAGCCCAGAACATTTCCACCTTTTTAGCTCGACTTTCCGAAGAAAATGAGAGCTTATACTGTCACCCGGGCGTCGGCGTTGGCGTTGGCATTGGCGTCGGCGTTGGCGTTGGCATTGCAACAAAGGTTAAAGTTTTTTCAAACATCAATAACTTCCATACTATCGAAGGGATTCAACCCAAACTTGGAATACTTATTCACCATTACACCCTCTACCTTACTATCAGGGCCCATGACCCTGGGACCACTCCATTTGGAGTTATGCCCCCTTTATACTAAGCACTTAGAAAGTCGAGCGCGCTGTCTTCGGACAGCTCTTGTTGCTTTATATTTTCCCAAAATTTTCTACAAGAGGGGCTGAAAAGAGAAAGGACATTATTAAGGTTATATTAATATGCCTGATTGAATTTTAATTGCAAAGAATTGTCTAACTGAAAGCTGTTACTTTGTTGCAGCTGTTGAAATAAATGTTTTAAAATTGAAATACAAATATGTGAATTATTGAACTTTAACCCATTCCCACACAGTGACTATTTTTGACTCCCTACAAGATAATGGCTATTGAAAACATTGTGGAAAAAGAAGAAATTGCTTGTGACAAGCAATTTCTTCATTTCCCACAATGGTTTCTACCAAAAATGACCAAAACATTTTAAATTTCCTTAACTTGAAATTGGCATCTGAAACATCTTTGAACGATCTAAAACTTTGTGGTTTGGTAATGGGTTAAGGATGTAACAGAAATGAGATGCTCGGGCCAGGTTATAAACGTTGGGAGTATTTACTTTTTCCTCATTGTTTTAATGCAAGAGTTTTCAGATGTATTGGGATGAAAGTTAAAAATTCCAACGAAATAAAACTGATCTTATAATAATCTTGCTGGAAATAGAAAACATGATATTTTCGGATTTTATCTGATATTTCTTCCAGGTAAAAATTTAAGATAACTAGGCAATTCTAGAACTCAAAGACACCTGGAAATTTTAATTAACCCTTTCTCAAACAACATAATTTTAGGTTGTTCCAATTTGAGAGATGTTGCAGACGACAATTTCAAATTGACGAAACTTTAAAGATTATTCCATTTTGGTTAAGAAAACATTGTGGAAAATGAAGAAATTGCTTGTCCAAAGCAATTTCTTCATTTTCCATGATGTTTTCCTAGGCCTTTATCTTGAGAGATGTCAAAAGGCGTCATTGTGTGGGAATGGGTTTCCCAAAAGACAAAATTTTAGGGCGGTCCAATTTTAGATTTGCTGAAGATGACAAAATAGATGTTGGTATATACAATACTGCAGAGACAATTTTGAGACACAAGGACAAAAGGAGAAAATACTGATCATGAGCATTTTCTTCTTTTGTCTCAATGTTTTCCCAAGCCTAATTTCTTCTGGATGTCAAAACCAGGATTTTCTTCCAGATAGAAATTTAAGATAGCAAGACAATTTTAGAACTATGAAACACCTGGAAATTTTAATTAATCCATAACCAGACAACAAAATTTTAGATTGGCCCAAATTCAAAGATGTTGCAGATGACAATTTCAAATGAATGAAATTGTACATCTTTTGGTCTTTCTTGGTGGAAAACAATGTGGAAAATGAAGAAATTGTTTGTGACAAGCAATTTCTTCACTTTCCGCAATGTTTTCTAGAGACTTTATCATTTAGGGATGCGAAATGCAAAAAGATAACTAGGCAATTCTAGAACCCTGAGACACCTGGAAATTTTAATTAATCCTCCTGGATTTGATAACCCATTACCAGGCAATTAATTTATGAAATTTAATGGAGAACATCATCAGGATTGGGTATAATATACAGAATACACTTGTAATTACCGGTAATTCCCTTATATCATTATTTTTTTCCAACACAAACTATAAACAATGGGTAATTTGTTATAAACAAAATAGTCAGCAGGACAACCCTGGGAAAACAGTTGAAGAACATAATTTAGTTCTAGAATTGTTCTAGAATGTTCTGGAACATTAAATGGCAGTTCTAGACCAGTTATAGTCTTATAGAACAGTTCTAGAACTGTCATTAATCGTTCCAGAATGTTCTAGAACAGTTCTAGAACTAAAATAAGTTCTTGAACTGCTTTCGCAGGGGAATGGATAAATTCTTATTTCTGCTTCATTCTTCAAAATGTTTGTTGCATTATTATATTATACCCCACAAAACACAGCTCTATCCTCGTATATGTAAATCTTGATTTTTTTGTTCCAGAATTTGAAAAATTTACTTGAAAATGGCTGTATAACATGATGCACCTTGTTTATCGGGTCATTTGTTTTCAAATTTTGAGAAAAGCGCATTCATTTTCAGACATGATGAATATTGGATCTACAGGTTAGAAAATTGGTATATAGCTCAACATTGTTCCAGTCCAGTCCGGGCTATAGTATGTAGCATTAGGGAGGTTTCATTTCAACATGATGGTTCATATATATTCAAATTGATATTGATGGGAATTTTGGCTTTTCAGCACACGGATACATAGATAAGATAAGGGTGAGATTAGGTGTGAAGTATCTAGTTTGTATGTGGCAATCATGTCCAGGGGGGAACAGACTTGTTTGCATTACTACTACATGGGTTTTGTAACTTAATGTCGGAGTCTGTCAATCCAGGGGTGATGAGCTTGAACCCGGCTCAGCTAATATTCACTCTGATATTTGACAAAAGTCGTTTGTCTCACCAGTCACCAGTGGATGTGAATCATCTATGTAAGAGAGCGGCTGAAGACTCCGGGTGGATAATGTGGTTGTACTGGTAAGAGAAATTCTAGGAATCCACAATTTTAGGTTCTTCAGCCGCCAATTTAAGAGGCATTTAATCCCAATTAATCAATCATTCAATCAATCAGCTTTTGTTAAAACTTGTCACAAAGAATCTCATTGATTCTTTTTGTGCACAGTCTGTCTTGATCATTTAGCCTCTGCTCTCTGAACTATTTGCTGTTGAAGGTGCCACTCTAGCGTGTTGACAGGGTGAGGCTATGTATGACTAAAAAAATCAGGGCTAGTGCCACTTTTGTTTCTGTTTGTTTTCGTTTCACAGATTTAAATTGATGTGCCCTTTGACATGACAGATAATAGATAAAGAGATAAGATAGGTGAAGATATCATGATATGAAAAATGTATTTAGTACATGGCATTTGTGCCCAAGGGAGATGCAATGTTTACTCATTGCTCGACGCCTGCAGCGTCGAGCAATTATGGCATGCGTTGTAAAGTTAGCTACTGGAGAGTCAGTGTGTAAATGTAAAAGGGGTAATGAATAGTTTCATGTGCACACGTGGTAATGAACAGTTTCATGTATAAAATAAAAATGTCTCAGATTTATGTAAATGTCTATGCATATCAAACGTTGTTGTTGGATAGAATAGATGTGCAGTCAAAATTCAACATATATAATATATTACATGAAGAAAAGTAAAATATACAAACTCATTATCTAAAACCAGATTAGTAATGACGTATATATTATTCAATGAGCGTCGGCTAAAGCATTTATCGTTTTCAAAACGTTGGTATAGTATAATTCATTCGTATAGGAATCGTTGTCGTCTTTATACCTGTCAGTAAAATACACCAAAGTATGGCTAGTACCTTATTACACATACGATTTGGGTTGATCAACTTGCATGATATTAAGAGGTTGTCTCAAACTGATCGGGCTGGTGAATTGCTCGAGGAACAGGTGGGTTTTTCAAACTTTTCAACTTTATTGATTGCTAGATCTAGTACTTTTTCACTTCGTAAAACATTTTAAAATGATTTGATTTTCAACCAGATCGAAAGCCTACATTCTGGCAAATTAATTCGGCGTCGAGCATAATACTTGGATCACCAATTAGTCTTGTATTATGAATGGTGTGTTTCTACTGGTGGGAGAGCTATAATGCAAGGATGACATACACCAGTTTTTGCAATGGAAATCAAAGAACGAAGAGTATTGTTTTTAGCCCAACCAACCAATTATTCAATCTATTTATCTGCAAACTACCAATCTATAGATCAATCAATCAATCAATCATCTTAGAGTACAATTTGTCAGATATCATATTTAGCGAACAGAATGATGAAAGTTGATATTGTAGTAGGTTCCAATTATCCAGTTTCACAAATAATCCTTGGTTTTGATGTTCCTAATTCATCTAATTTATTTAAATTGGGAAAGTTTTGGAAGCAGTAAGGAAAATGAATCTTTGTATCTTGGTGTCGCACATTTTGGAAGAAGTTGGACAATCTATTACATCAGTATTGCAACAGCCCAATTGTTTGGAAAGTAGCGTAAGTGCATCTATAGAAGGAAATTTAATGCTTGAGGAAGGAAATGCCCCATTATAGGACAAATTTGGCCCTCTTCAACTTTAAAGGACTTTTACACTTAGTGACTTAAGTATCAATTTCTGGTTTTCCTGTTTAGAATCTGATCTCTTAGCCCTTTCCCAAATCATTCCACAGTTCTTCTCTTCCCTGAATAGCAATGAATTTGTGCTAGAACCAGACTGGGTCTATAGTTGTCTTTTGATAAATTGACAGTGTTGTTCTTAACCCTTTCACTGCCAAATATTTTTTTCGGACGTGTTTCTCACTGCTGAATTAATTCGAAGAAATTTCCAAGAATCGAAACCCTGTTCACAAAAACATGCATAACTTTTGACTCATTTGATGGATTCCTTTCAAATTTTCAGCACATACAGACAAATTAAGCGCCTATATGTGACCAAAATTTAAAGGTAATATATGAAATGACAATATTTTTTTCTTTTTTATGTTGTTGGTACTCATATATTTTGTCCCAATAAATTTGTCGACAAAAGTCGCCTATGGCAGGGACCCCCTATAGTCGACAAAAGTCGCCTATGGCAGTGAAAGGGTTAAATCAAGGCCATTAGGAAGATATTCCATTTTGAAAGGGATGAAGGCCATGTGTCTGAATAATAGGGGCTAATTGGATTTTCTCCAAAATTTCAGTGTAAAATAAGGAAAATTCGACATTTTTGGCCAACTTAAAGGGGGCTAAATAGGGAGGGCTTAGCCCCCCCCCCCCCCCCCCCCCCCCCCTATTTCTACGGGCCTTAAATCTCATACCTACAGCATCATTATCAATCAAGCTGTAGTTATGAAGTTTTAGAATAACACTGACAGATACTATTGTTTGTCTGAAATTGTGTCACAGCTTACTTGATAAAATTGAACCATGTTGACTAATTCAATCATTTCCAAGCAATGTCTGATTTTGATGTCTCTAATAGAAAGACTTCTTGAAATGATTGTGAGAAAAGATGAAAATATGATAAAAAGGAAAAAATGCTTAGGAGTCATGCTTTTCCATCAATTATTCTTTGCAAAGCTTTCTCACACTAAAGGCCTCAAAACCAGTATTTTATTGTTTCACAAAGGAATAAATCAATTCTGTGTGGGTTGAAAATTGGTTGATAATTTTGCAAAATGTATTGTGAAAGAGTGCAACTCAGTAAATAAGTTGGGCATCTAGAAACGGAGTGTCTTTACCAGTTTAGATAACCATGGAGCAGGATCACTCTTTGTTGAAGTAAAGCCTGATCTGGATTCAAACTGCTGTTTTACAGGTCCAACAAGACCCGAGTTTGATGTTCCTATTAGAAAAGGCCTGGGGAAACATTGAGGCAAAAAGAAAAAGCATTTTCTTTTGTCTCAAATTTTCTGTATTTCAATTTACACAAATCCAATTACTATTTTTGTCCATTTCATTGTCTGCAGCAGCTTTCAAATGGGACCATCCTAAAATTAGCTTGAAAGGGTTAGAGCTGCATGAATGTGCAGCCTGATCTGGATTCATGTATGTCTCAAAGGCCATCAGGGACCTTTTTTCTAGATCATCACCATATCCAATGTGAAAAAATATCTCCCATTCACAAATATTGTGCAAGCTAGAAAGCTCTGTATTTTATTGATTTAGAAGTCTGGGGCTCCGAGAGAAACTCGAAAGCTCTAAAAATCCTAACGTCGTCACTCTGTCTGGCAGATGAAAATATCTGAAAATATCGCGTCAAGGAAATTCTGCGTTTTCCGGATGTATTGAATAATGTGTGGACGGAGGAGGTTTTGAGTTTTTTTCTGGGGAGAATTGATAAAAAAATTCTGAGGAGGAATTTAATTTTCGTGTGAGTGGTTATGTATGTGTTGGAATTTTGAAGTCTGGTTCTTTTTCTGCCAGTTTAATTTTGGAATTTTGGAATGCTTGTCTGATTTGGTAGGAAAGTACTTTTAACCATTTCCCAAATGGCATCTTGTTAGTCTTGTCCAATTTCAAAGATGCTACAGTTAAGCCTTTCCCAAACAGCAAATTTAAGACTTCTTTTTGAATTTCTAAGGAGCTGCAGACGGCAAAAATCTTGTCTATGAAGATAGAACTTGTATAAAATGAAGCTTAGGAAAATGTTGATGCAAATGTATTAATATGGATGTCAAAACCAGGTTTTGTTTGGGAGAGGGTTAATTATTGATGTTATTTAAAGCGTTGAAAGTCAAAATAGACATAATATATCTTAAGAAATGATAATGGGAAGTTATTAGTTATCATTCAGGATGTTTCTGAATGTTTATCATGATTGCATACTTTGATATTTCCAGACACATAAATCCAGGACCATAAAGCCAGGCTAGAGTAACACATGAAAGATTATTTTTAAGAACTAGAATAACACATGAAAGAAGGGGCAGCAATTCTAAAATATGTTTCAGTTTTAGAAGGGTAGAGCATGTTATGTTCAATGTTGGATTATTTTGACAGCTTCACTGAAAGATCTTGGAACCCAGTTGCTTTTTCACCCTTAACCTTTCTCTCTGATTGTTTGTACAAAATATTGTTATGCTCCATACCTGAAATTCATATTTGATATGATTAAGGTTTAAACCTTGGATGTGGCTGATATGATGAAAATGCATCTTTTTTATGTATTAAAAGAACAAAGATTAGTCATATGTAGCTAAAATGAATGGATATGCAAGTTAGTAAACAGTTAATCCAATTTTGTGTTAAAGGGGGGTAATTTGATACATTGATAAAGGCACTTGACTTGTCATGATGCTTGGTTGCCTTGGCAACAGAGAGCAAAGTTTTAATCTTATCTGATAATCTGGGCTATGTGATAGGCCCCCTGAAGAGATTTAGGATGGTGCTAAATTGATGGAATTTCACCCAGCCAGAGAGGCTTACAAGCAGACTAGAGTTACACAACATAGACTGTGTTAGGATGTGTGGGAATTAACACTTTTCTTATGCTGTTCTTTGTGTTGTCTGGAAATATTTGGAATTATAGAACGTAACTTTAGTGTTAGAAGGAATAATGGTGTGTAAAGATAGGAACTTTATTTGTTTGAGGAAATTATTTATCTCAATCAGAAGATTTTGATTTTGAAGTGGATTCTTATAATGTCTTCATATCTAGTCCACCAAAAATAATCCAGGGCAAGGTTTTTTCTTGGGCAAAGTCTGTTAGTTGATTGTTTTAACCCATTACCAGACGGCTACTTTTCAAATTGATCCAAATTCAAAGGTATTGCATACGGCAATTTTCGTGAATGGATTTTTTAGTCTCTCTGTGTAGGAAACATAACCATTCACATTATCTTGTGGAACGTCAAAAGGTGTCAATGTTGGGATGGGTTCAATTAAGAAACTTTGAGAAGAGGGGGCCATTATAATGCAGATGTCCCCAATTAATGTTGGTACATTATTAGCTGCGATAGATATCGTAGCCACAAAGTTGATGAGGGGTATTGGTTTTTCGAAACCCAGATCAAAATTCAAAAAGGTTTCGGTTACATTATTGCAACTAGTACATTCTAATTGATGATGGGTATTGGTTTTTCGAAACCCAGATCAAAATTCAAAAAGGTTTCGGTTACATTATTGCAACTAGTACATTATAATTGTAAAGTTTTTGTTATAGCCTATTTTATTATACCCCCCACAACAAAGTTATGGGGGGGTATACTGGATTCAGGTTGTCCGTCCGTCCGTCCGTCTGTCCGTCCGTCTGTCCGTCCGTCCGTCTGTCCGTCCGTCCGTCCGTCCGTGGACATAATTTTGTGTCCTCTTCTCCTCCCACAGTTTTTGACCAATTTTGCTGAAATTTTAGCAGGATGTTTCCTATCATATGAAGTTGTGCACCTGCAATTTTCATCTTGATCCAGGCAGTAGTTTCAGAGTTATGCCACTTTGAACTTTAGCACTTTTTCAGTGACAACGCGCTAGTGGGGGGTATTTGTCCGCTTTGCGACAGTTCTAGTTTTGTCAGTGTTTAATCAAGCTGTAGTTATGAGGTTTTGCAATCAAACTGTTACAGTTGGTAAATGATTGATAGGTGTTGTTGCACTAGGTGCATAGTTTGGCAGATATCCCTAGACTTTTTGATGTTGCTATATGCCATATGTTAACTTCAACCCTTTGTGATTAACCCTTTCCCAAACGGCAAAATTTTAGGGTAGTCCGATTTGAAAGCTGCTGTAGATGACAAAATTTATGTTAAAAAGGAAGGTATTTGTGTACGATATAGCACAGAAAATATTGAGACAAAAGGAGAAACTGCTGGTTATCAGCAGTTTCTTCTTTTGTTTCAATGTTTTCCCAAGCCTATTTCCTTAGGGACGTCAAAACCAGGTATTGTTTGGGAAAGGGTTAAGCGATTAAGTTTTGTGATCAAGATTTATTATCCATATGACAGTTTTGATGGTACTTCTCTTGCAGACAGGGGTTTTCCTAGCCATTTTGGGAAACAGAGTCTGGCCTAATTGGGAAATTTTAACAGTGCAAACTAGCTCATTTTTGATAAAAATGTAAGAGAAACATTCATTTTTCAATCGTAAGTTTAACATTTTGAATGAATTGGGAAAATTGGAAGAAAGTTTGCTTTGGGAACACAGCCGTTTGTTTTGGGAATGCCTCCGTTTTCAGGAGGCACAGAAAGGGTAGGAAAACCCCTGGCAGAGCAATCATAGTGTTACTGTGTTTGTGAGATGATTTAGCTGAACTTTCCCAAACAAAACCTGGTTTTGTTGTCCCTAACAGAAAAGGCTTTGGAAAATATTGAAGCAAAGGAGAGAAATGCTGATAACCAGCATTTCATCCTTTTGTCTGAATATTTTCTCATAAATCCAACCTTTATCAGCACCCAATTCGTCGTCTACAGCAGCTTTCGAAATGGACAACTCTCAAATGTTGCTTTTTAGCTCCACTGGCCTTCAGGCCAGCGGGCTATTGTCATGGCGCTGTGTCCGTCGTGCGTGCGTCCGTGCGTGCGTGCGTCCGTCCGTCCGGTCGTCAACTTTTTCTTTAAAAATCTTCTCCTCAGAAACCACATGATGGATTTCAATCAAACTTCACAGGAATGATCCCTAGGTAGTCCTCTATCAGATTCCTAAATTTCATTCTGATTGAACTAGAAAGTCTGGAGTTATCTGCCCTTGAATTAATAAATGGCTGTTTTGACTTTGTTTTCACTCTAGTCACTACAAATATTTATCAATCAAGACAAAACTTGGTCAGAATGTTGGTGCTGATAAGATCTTGCCTGAGTGCAATTTTCAGCTTGATCTGAATATTATGTCTTGAGTTATGTGCCCTTGAAATTGGCAAAATTACCATTTTTGACCTTTTTTTTACTCAAACAACCATAAATATCCATCAATCAACACGAAACTTTCATGTAATCTTACTGGCCATAAGATCTTGCATGTTTGTAATTTTCAGCTTCATAGGAATATTAAATCATGATTTTTCTGCCCTTGAATTTGACAAAATTGCTGTTTTCGACTTTGATTTTACACTCTTTACATCCACAAATATTGAACAATCAAGTCAAAACTTAAACGAGATGTAGGTGAAGTTTAGATCTTGCTTTAGTGTGATTCTTAGCTAGATAGGAATATAAAATCCTCAGTTATATGCCTTTCAATTTGACAAAATTGCTAATTGTGACTTTTTTCTCGCTCTAACAGCCAAACTCACTCTATTAAAGACAAAGCTTGGTAACCAATTGATCTTATACGAGTGTGTTTTCAGTTTTCCAGTTACTTTGTAATTGCTTTAAGAGCAACAAGTTTTGAAAAATTTAGTCAAAACTTGATATGACAAGAAATTCAGGTTTCATCAGCCATTTGCATTAATTTTGGAATATGGTATTTCCCCAATTCTATTTTTAGCTCAAAATCTATTTTTAGAAATATAAAATATTTTGGAGTAATCAATGGTCTGTCAATTTAGATCTGTTTGGAAGATGGAAAATTTTAATTGCTAGTATCATCCAAAGCTGGAATGTTCTACCATTTCCTTTTACCCTTTCTCAAATGGCAAACATATAGTTTTACTTTCTTTGCTTCAAGAACAAAACATTTTGAACAATCTAGTTTTGTAACTTTCTTTTTATGCCCCCGATAGGGAGGCATCATAAATTTGACTTGTCCGTCCGTCCGTCCGTCCGTCCGTCTGTCTGTCCGTCCGTCATTCCGTCCAAAAACTTTAACATTGGCCATAACTTCCTTATTACTTAACATATTCGCTTCATACTTTACCACAACATTCCTTGGTACATTACCTTTCTGTAGGCACATACTTTGGTGACCTTGACCCCTGGATGACCTTGACCTTGAACATAGATTGGCCATAATTTAAAATCAAAGCGGTGTCAGGGGCATTGTCATCTTACAGTGACAGCTCTTGTTGCTGTATGAAACACAAGCATTGAACAATCTAATCTAATCTTTGATTAAATATTACATGAAACTCAGGCCTGTGGAGCGACTCAAGACCTTCAGGTCTTCTAGTTTCAAATGGGTCAACATCATGGAAATCTTTGTTTGCTTTAGAGTGAATGATTTAGAAATGATTGATAGGTATTTTTGAAGAAGGTGCACAGTTTGGCAACTTTCCTAGACATTTTATTGTTGCACTATATCATATGTTATTTCTAAACCCTTTTCTAAACTGCTTAATCCATTGCCACAAAGTGATACATTTTGACAACCTACAAGAGAAAGGCATCGGAAAACATTTTGAGAAATGAAGAAATTGCTCGCAACAAGCAATATCTTCATTTCTATATTCTATATTTTTTACATAGAAAAAACAAAATATGTAAAATTTCATTCACATGAAACTGTCTTCTGCAACACCTTTGAATTTGGACTAGTATTTAAAATTTTGCTGTCTGGTAATGGATTATCAAGCCATAATTATTGACCTGTCAAAAGTTTTGTATTTTAAGTCGACATATTCTTTCAAGAATTTGTCATGTAATAATTATTTGATGATATCTTCATATTTTATTTTCCTGATATTTTCAGACTATATTTCCTGATATTTTTAGACTTATACCCCCCACAACAAAGTTATGGGGGGGTATACTGGATTCAGGTTGTCCGTCCGTCCGTCCGTCTGTCCGTCCGTCTGTCCGTCCGTCCGTCCGTCCGTGGACATAATTTTGTGTCCTCTTCTCCTCCCACAGTTTTTGACCAATTTTGCTGAAATTTTAGCAGGATGTTTCCTATCATATGAAGTTGTGCACCTGCAATTTTCATCTTGATCCAGGCAGTAGTTTCAGAGTTATGCCACTTTGAACTTTAGCACTTTTTCAGTGACAACGCGCTAGTGGGGGGTATTTGTCCGCTTTGCGACAGTTCTAGTTTTGTCAGTGTTTAATCAAGCTGTAGTTATGAGGTTTTGCAATCAAACTGTTACAGTTGGTAAATGATTGATAGGTGTTGTTGCACTAGGTGCATAGTTTGGCAGATATCCCTAGACTTTTTGATGTTGCTATATGCCATATGTTAACTTCAACCCTTTGTGATTAACCCTTTCCCAAACGGCAAAATTTTAGGGTAGTCCGATTTGAAAGCTGCTGTAGATGACAAAATTTATGTTAAAAAGGAAGGTATTTGTGTACGATATAGCACAGAAAATATTGAGACAAAAGGAGAAACTGCTGGTTATCAGCAGTTTCTTCTTTTGTTTCAATGTTTTCCCAAGCCTATTTCCTTAGGGACGTCAAAACCAGGTATTGTTTGGGAAAGGGTTAAGCGATTAAGTTTTGTGATCAAGATTTATTATCCATATGACAGTTTTGATGGTACTTCTCTTGCAGACAGGGGTTTTCCTAGCCATTTTGGGAAACAGAGTCTGGCCTAATTGGGAAATTTTAACAGTGCAAACTAGCTCATTTTTGATAAAAATGTAAGAGAAACATTCATTTTTCAATCGTAAGTTTAACATTTTGAATGAATTGGGAAAATTGGAAGAAAGTTTGCTTTGGGAACACAGCCGTTTGTTTTGGGAATGCCTCCGTTTTCAGGAGGCACAGAAAGGGTAGGAAAACCCCTGGCAGAGCAATCATAGTGTTACTGTGTTTGTGAGATGATTTAGCTGAACTTTCCCAAACAAAACCTGGTTTTGTTGTCCCTAACAGAAAAGGCTTTGGAAAATATTGAAGCAAAGGAGAGAAATGCTGATAACCAGCATTTCATCCTTTTGTCTGAATATTTTCTCATAAATCCAACCTTTATCAGCACCCAATTCGTCGTCTACAGCAGCTTTCGAAATGGACAACTCTCAAATGTTGCTTTTTAGCTCCACTGGCCTTCAGGCCAGCGGGCTATTGTCATGGCGCTGTGTCCGTCGTGCGTGCGTCCGTGCGTGCGTGCGTCCGTCCGTCCGGTCGTCAACTTTTTCTTTAAAAATCTTCTCCTCAGAAACCACATGATGGATTTCAATCAAACTTCACAGGAATGATCCCTAGGTAGTCCTCTATCAGATTCCTAAATTTCATTCTGATTGAACTAGAAAGTCTGGAGTTATCTGCCCTTGAATTAATAAATGGCTGTTTTGACTTTGTTTTCACTCTAGTCACTACAAATATTTATCAATCAAGACAAAACTTGGTCAGAATGTTGGTGCTGATAAGATCTTGCCTGAGTGCAATTTTCAGCTTGATCTGAATATTATGTCTTGAGTTATGTGCCCTTGAAATTGGCAAAATTACCATTTTTGACCTTTTTTTTACTCAAACAACCATAAATATCCATCAATCAACACGAAACTTTCATGTAATCTTACTGGCCATAAGATCTTGCATGTTTGTAATTTTCAGCTTCATAGGAATATTAAATCATGATTTTTCTGCCCTTGAATTTGACAAAATTGCTGTTTTCGACTTTGATTTTACACTCTTTACATCCACAAATATTGAACAATCAAGTCAAAACTTAAACGAGATGTAGGTGAAGTTTAGATCTTGCTTTAGTGTGATTCTTAGCTAGATAGGAATATAAAATCCTCAGTTATATGCCTTTCAATTTGACAAAATTGCTAATTGTGACTTTTTTCTCGCTCTAACAGCCAAACTCACTCTATTAAAGACAAAGCTTGGTAACCAATTGATCTTATACGAGTGTGTTTTCAGTTTTCCAGTTACTTTGTAATTGCTTTAAGAGCAACAAGTTTTGAAAAATTTAGTCAAAACTTGATATGACAAGAAATTCAGGTTTCATCAGCCATTTGCATTAATTTTGGAATATGGTATTTCCCCAATTCTATTTTTAGCTCAAAATCTATTTTTAGAAATATAAAATATTTTGGAGTAATCAATGGTCTGTCAATTTAGATCTGTTTGGAAGATGGAAAATTTTAATTGCTAGTATCATCCAAAGCTGGAATGTTCTACCATTTCCTTTTACCCTTTCTCAAATGGCAAACATATAGTTTTACTTTCTTTGCTTCAAGAACAAAACATTTTGAACAATCTAGTTTTGTAACTTTCTTTTTATGCCCCCGATAGGGAGGCATCATAAATTTGACTTGTCCGTCCGTCCGTCCGTCCGTCCGTCTGTCTGTCCGTCCGTCATTCCGTCCAAAAACTTTAACATTGGCCATAACTTCCTTATTACTTAACATATTCGCTTCATACTTTACCACAACATTCCTTGGTACATTACCTTTCTGTAGGCACATACTTTGGTGACCTTGACCCCTGGATGACCTTGACCTTGAACATAGATTGGCCATAATTTAAAATCAAAGCGGTGTCAGGGGCATTGTCATCTTACAGTGACAGCTCTTGTTGCTGTATGAAACACAAGCATTGAACAATCTAATCTAATCTTTGATTAAATATTACATGAAACTCAGGCCTGTGGAGCGACTCAAGACCTTCAGGTCTTCTAGTTTCAAATGGGTCAACATCATGGAAATCTTTGTTTGCTTTAGAGTGAATGATTTAGAAATGATTGATAGGTATTTTTGAAGAAGGTGCACAGTTTGGCAACTTTCCTAGACATTTTATTGTTGCACTATATCATATGTTATTTCTAAACCCTTTTCTAAACTGCTTAATCCATTGCCACAAAGTGATACATTTTGACAACCTACAAGAGAAAGGCATCGGAAAACATTTTGAGAAATGAAGAAATTGCTCGCAACAAGCAATATCTTCATTTCTATATTCTATATTTTTTACATAGAAAAAACAAAATATGTAAAATTTCATTCACATGAAACTGTCTTCTGCAACACCTTTGAATTTGGACTAGTATTTAAAATTTTGCTGTCTGGTAATGGATTATCAAGCCATAATTATTGACCTGTCAAAAGTTTTGTATTTTAAGTCGACATATTCTTTCAAGAATTTGTCATGTAATAATTATTTGATGATATCTTCATATTTTATTTTCCTGATATTTTCAGACTATATTTCCTGATATTTTTAGACTTATACCCCCCACAACAAAGTTATGGGGGGGTATACTGGATTCAGGTTGTCCGTCCGTCCGTCCGTCTGTCCGTCCGTCTGTCCGTCCGTCCGTCTGTCCGTCCGTCCGTCCGTCCGTGGACATAATTTTGTGTCCTCTTCTCCTCCCACAGTTTTTGACCAATTTTGCTGAAATTTTAGCAGGATGTTTCCTATCATATGAAGTTGTGCACCTGCAATTTTCATCTTGATCCAGGCAGTAGTTTCAGAGTTATGCCACTTTGAACTTTAGCACTTTTTCAGTGACAACGCGCTAGTGGGGGGTATTTGTCCGCTTTGCGACAGTTCTAGTTTTGTCAGTGTTTAATCAAGCTGTAGTTATGAGGTTTTGCAATCAAACTGTTACAGTTGGTAAATGATTGATAGGTGTTGTTGCACTAGGTGCATAGTTTGGCAGATATCCCTAGACTTTTTGATGTTGCTATATGCCATATGTTAACTTCAACCCTTTGTGATTAACCCTTTCCCAAACGGCAAAATTTTAGGGTAGTCCGATTTGAAAGCTGCTGTAGATGACAAAATTTATGTTAAAAAGGAAGGTATTTGTGTACGATATAGCACAGAAAATATTGAGACAAAAGGAGAAACTGCTGGTTATCAGCAGTTTCTTCTTTTGTTTCAATGTTTTCCCAAGCCTATTTCCTTAGGGACGTCAAAACCAGGTATTGTTTGGGAAAGGGTTAAGCGATTAAGTTTTGTGATCAAGATTTATTATCCATATGACAGTTTTGATGGTACTTCTCTTGCAGACAGGGGTTTTCCTAGCCATTTTGGGAAACAGAGTCTGGCCTAATTGGGAAATTTTAACAGTGCAAACTAGCTCATTTTTGATAAAAATGTAAGAGAAACATTCATTTTTCAATCGTAAGTTTAACATTTTGAATGAATTGGGAAAATTGGAAGAAAGTTTGCTTTGGGAACACAGCCGTTTGTTTTGGGAATGCCTCCGTTTTCAGGAGGCACAGAAAGGGTAGGAAAACCCCTGGCAGAGCAATCATAGTGTTACTGTGTTTGTGAGATGATTTAGCTGAACTTTCCCAAACAAAACCTGGTTTTGTTGTCCCTAACAGAAAAGGCTTTGGAAAATATTGAAGCAAAGGAGAGAAATGCTGATAACCAGCATTTCATCCTTTTGTCTGAATATTTTCTCATAAATCCAACCTTTATCAGCACCCAATTCGTCGTCTACAGCAGCTTTCGAAATGGACAACTCTCAAATGTTGCTTTTTAGCTCCACTGGCCTTCAGGCCAGCGGGCTATTGTCATGGCGCTGTGTCCGTCGTGCGTGCGTCCGTGCGTGCGTGCGTGCGTCCGTCCGTCCGGTCGTCAACTTTTTCTTTAAAAATCTTCTCCTCAGAAACCACATGATGGATTTCAATCAAACTTCACAGGAATGATCCCTAGGTAGTCCTCTATCAGATTCCTAAATTTCATTCTGATTGAACTAGAAAGTCTGGAGTTATCTGCCCTTGAATTAATAAATGGCTGTTTTGACTTTGTTTTCACTCTAGTCACTACAAATATTTATCAATCAAGACAAAACTTGGTCAGAATGTTGGTGCTGATAAGATCTTGCCTGAGTGCAATTTTCAGCTTGATCTGAATATTATGTCTTGAGTTATGTGCCCTTGAAATTGGCAAAATTACCATTTTTGACCTTTTTTTTACTCAAACAACCATAAATATCCATCAATCAACACGAAACTTTCATGTAATCTTACTGGCCATAAGATCTTGCATGTTTGTAATTTTCAGCTTCATAGGAATATTAAATCATGATTTTTCTGCCCTTGAATTTGACAAAATTGCTGTTTTCGACTTTGATTTTACACTCTTTACATCCACAAATATTGAACAATCAAGTCAAAACTTAAACGAGATGTAGGTGAAGTTTAGATCTTGCTTTAGTGTGATTCTTAGCTAGATAGGAATATAAAATCCTCAGTTATATGCCTTTCAATTTGACAAAATTGCTAATTGTGACTTTTTTCTCGCTCTAACAGCCAAACTCACTCTATTAAAGACAAAGCTTGGTAACCAATTGATCTTATACGAGTGTGTTTTCAGTTTTCCAGTTACTTTGTAATTGCTTTAAGAGCAACAAGTTTTGAAAAATTTAGTCAAAACTTGATATGACAAGAAATTCAGGTTTCATCAGCCATTTGCATTAATTTTGGAATATGGTATTTCCCCAATTCTATTTTTAGCTCAAAATCTATTTTTAGAAATATAAAATATTTTGGAGTAATCAATGGTCTGTCAATTTAGATCTGTTTGGAAGATGGAAAATTTTAATTGCTAGTATCATCCAAAGCTGGAATGTTCTACCATTTCCTTTTACCCTTTCTCAAATGGCAAACATATAGTTTTACTTTCTTTGCTTCAAGAACAAAACATTTTGAACAATCTAGTTTTGTAACTTTCTTTTTATGCCCCCGATAGGGAGGCATCATAAATTTGACTTGTCCGTCCGTCCGTCCGTCCGTCCGTCTGTCTGTCCGTCCGTCATTCCGTCCAAAAACTTTAACATTGGCCATAACTTCCTTATTACTTAACATATTCGCTTCATACTTTACCACAACATTCCTTGGTACATTACCTTTCTGTAGGCACATACTTTGGTGACCTTGACCCCTGGATGACCTTGACCTTGAACATAGATTGGCCATAATTTAAAATCAAAGCGGTGTCAGGGGCATTGTCATCTTACAGTGACAGCTCTTGTTGCTGTATGAAACACAAGCATTGAACAATCTAATCTAATCTTTGATTAAATATTACATGAAACTCAGGCCTGTGGAGCGACTCAAGACCTTCAGGTCTTCTAGTTTCAAATGGGTCAACATCATGGAAATCTTTGTTTGCTTTAGAGTGAATGATTTAGAAATGATTGATAGGTATTTTTGAAGAAGGTGCACAGTTTGGCAACTTTCCTAGACATTTTATTGTTGCACTATATCATATGTTATTTCTAAACCCTTTTCTAAACTGCTTAATCCATTGCCACAAAGTGATACATTTTGACAACCTACAAGAGAAAGGCATCGGAAAACATTTTGAGAAATGAAGAAATTGCTCGCAACAAGCAATATCTTCATTTCTATATTCTATATTTTTTACATAGAAAAAACAAAATATGTAAAATTTCATTCACATGAAACTGTCTTCTGCAACACCTTTGAATTTGGACTAGTATTTAAAATTTTGCTGTCTGGTAATGGATTATCAAGCCATAATTATTGACCTGTCAAAAGTTTTGTATTTTAAGTCGACATATTCTTTCAAGAATTTGTCATGTAATAATTATTTGATGATATCTTCATATTTTATTTTCCTGATATTTTCAGACTGCTAGTTAAGTATGAGTTGCAGTTTTGGAAATGGTTAATGGTATCTTAAAACTGGTCATGCAGATCCCAGAATATTCCAATCGCTTTGGCAGGCAGAATAGAACAAGACCAGCCTGCACATAAGTGCAGTCTGGCCTTATTCTATACTGCCAGTTTCTTTGAATTGAGCATTCATGTTAATATTCGATTTTCCCTATATTTTCAGACCGCTAGTTAAGGATGAGTGAGACAGATGTTGTTGACTCGGTGCCTGTCACGAAGGATCCTACTCTAATTAACGGAGAAAATGGATTACACTCGCCTGATTTACAGAACGGTGACGTAGAAAATCCCATCATGGATAAACAAAACGGTATAGATCATGATGGTGAACATTCAGGTGTGAATGGCGATGTCGTGGAGCCTGTTAACGGTGATGTAAACGGACAAGTTGTGGACGATGATTTGATGGGAGAGGATGATTTACCTCCCCCTCCTGAAGTTGTGTCGGAATTACCGCCACCCCCGAGTTCTGATTTTCAAGAGGAAGATTTACCTGAGGATGATAATGTTGTAGAATCTGGAGTTGTTGAAAGTGAACCGGAAGTTTTAATTAGTGAACCACCTGTTAATGTTGTCGAGGATTTAATTGATGTTAATGAGGATGTTAATGTAGCACCTGTTAATGATAATGTGGGTGTTAGTGAAGCACCTGTTGATGTTAATGAGACACCAGTTGTGGATAATATTGAGGTTAAGCCAGCTATGGATATAAGTGATGAAGAACTAGTGTCTGATAGTGGTTTACAAGATGAAGTTGTTGATACAGAAGGTCAGGATAATCAGGTTAATGAAGCTGTAGAGCAAGCAGAGGCTCCACTTGTAGATCTAGGTGAACGACAACCACAACAAATTGAGCAAGTTGAGCCGGTTCCTGATGAAGTCCCTGAGGTAGCAGATGTACCTCCTCCTCCCCCAACAGAACCTCTGGTACCTGTTGGTTATGAGATGGTAGATGTTGAAGTGGAAAATGTTCCTGAAGTACAGATACAACCAGAGCCTGTGGTAGATATGGGATCATCTGTGGATCCTGAATTATCTGCTGAACAACCTCAGGAACCTGAAATACCAGAACCACCTGTAGAACAAATAATGGAGCCATTTGTTGATGAACCAGTATCAGATGTAGTTACCCAGGTACAAGAGGAGTCAGTGGTTACAGAAGAAGCCCCTGTAGAGATAGAACAGGAGCCTGAGGTACCTGAACCAGTTCAGGAGGTGTATCAGCCACAGCCAGAACCTGTTGAGGTGATCCCTGTAGAAACAGAACCTCTACCAGAAGTACAGCAGATACCAGAAGTCAGTGTAACCCAGGAGGAGCAGGATGTACCTGCAGTAGAACAGGCTCAGGTGGGGTATGCTGAGCCTGACATCATTGTCGACAACAAACCAGTAGCTGATGAACCACCAAGAGAGGCTGTCCCCCCTCCTCCCCCTCCACCTCTAGAAGAACCAACACCCCCTCCCCCACCACCACTTGATGAGAATGTCCCACTGAAACGTGACAGGAAGAGTGGGGGATCTACACCAAACAAACAGAGCCCCAGTAAGGAGATAGTGTCACCTACAGTACAAACAGTAGAATCTGTCACAGAGCCGGTACTCGAGGCTGTGAAGGAACCAGAACCTCCCAGACAGGAAGTGGAACCGGTCGTGACATCACAAATACAGGAACCAGCTGTTGAACGGGTACCAGAAATATCAAGTACCCCTATTGTGGCCCCCGTAGCAGATCTCAGTCCCCCTGGGAGCCCCTCTGTGAAATCGGAACCAGCATTATCAGATGGAGGTCAGGGGGAACCAGTAGAACCCCATACTGCAGTTACACCTCAAGTGTCACAAAAAATCAACAAGAAAAACTTCAAAAACAAAATAAAGTTTGGTGTGGATTTAGTTGAAGCTGCGTTAAAGCAGTTAAGTTTTCTTACCAGTGTGAACAATGAACCAGGTCTTTATGAGGAATGGTTATTCAAAAAAGCAATTAGAAGATATGAAGCATTCTGGTTACCCTTGGCAGCCGAGCATAAAAAGGAAAATCTTGCTGCTCCGTTAGATATAGAATGGCTGTGGCATTGTCACTTGTTGGCGCCACTCTCTTACGAGGCGGACAGCAAAAATCTAGTAGGAATTGTAGTGGAACATAAACTAATGAGTGATAAAGATCGAACTAAGTCTCTAGAAAAATCAAAGAAATATTGGTTAGCCAAATATCCCAATGAGCCTTTCGAGATTGATCTTGTTTACAAAGAGAAGGAGCCGGAAGTTGAAGCCCCAGCTCAGGAGGCTCAGCCGACAGAAGCCAATGCTGCTTCAGAAACTCAGGCTGAGAGTCAACCTACAGAACAAACTGGTAAGAGATTTTTGGCTGGAATTTGTATGCACCCGTATCCAAAGATTGGGGACATATTGTTTTACTAGCGTCTGTCTGTGTGTCTGTCCATCTGTCTGTCCCTCCGTCTGTCTGTCTGAAAACTTTTAAACAATGACCTATTCGGGAGCATTTGTGTTTCACAAGTTTTACACATCTTGTTAAGTTTGAGATGACAACAGTTTTAAAAAAATGGAACGTTGTCACAGTCAACAAAACTTACTGCATTAAGTGCTCCATCTTGTAGCTTTCAAAAACTGAAGGAAAAGGAGAAAATGCTGGTTATCAACATTTCTTTTCATGTAAAGTTTTATAAGCTCTAATTAAGTAGAGTTTTCTGAAGATATCGAATTCACTATGTGGAAAAGTTAAGAAAACTGACTTTTCCAAAGGTTTTCTCTCTGGGGATTG
The DNA here is from genome assembly GCA_963680895.1 of Fragum sueziense. Classification (NCBI taxonomy): domain Eukaryota; kingdom Metazoa; phylum Mollusca; class Bivalvia; order Cardiida; family Cardiidae; genus Fragum; species Fragum sueziense. Next base: position 58,277 of record CAVMGG010000452.1, read on the forward strand.
TCAAAACTGAATATTGTCTGAGAATTAGAATTAGTATCCTTTGTTTTCACGTGACGTCACAGATATGTGTGCACATTACGCGTCGGCCATTTTGTTTCCCTAGCTCAAATAGATACGCAAATAATATACGCTTCACTGAATTATCAATAAATCATGCCAATTTGTGGTATTTTTGGGTGTACAAATCGTCCAGGAGTGCAGAAAGACCTAAGTTTTTACAAAGTGCCAAAGATAATAACAGGTCAGGGCGACGAAACACTGAAATTGTCAACAGAAAGGCGTCGACTATGGAAAGCTGCGATAGGCCGAAAGGACATCAACTCGGAAGAAAAATGGGATCGGACCATAGTTTGCTCGAAGCATTTTGTTAACGGTATGTTTCCAATTCAAAGTTTTGTAATTGAAGTGCCAAAATACTTTTGAGTCGTATGGGAAAAAAAAACAACAAACAAAAATTAAAACAACTTGACTTGATCAGCTGTTTTATGCAGACCATTGATACCCCCACCCACTTGTCCCACTGTGTAAATAGAATTAACATATTTTACAGATCTACATCAATTTTCATATTTCTTGATATGGTTTTATATCGGTCAAATTGTAATGTAGATCAGTACTATTTCATAGATACTTATATAATTTGTACATGTATGTACATTTTAGACCTGTGTTCCATCATTCCATGGCTGCATTGTTATTTTCTGTGGAGCAGACTGTACCCCATTTTTTGCATGTAGCCATCTTTGTCTGTTATAGAAAGGGTATAAGCATGCTTTAAATAGTGTTTTTACCCTTAATTGACCAAACGGCAAACGCCAATCGACAGATCGCTCCACCCAACATAGAATTTAAGACAAACAACGGGGATGTGATCGTTAATAGGGAACGATTTTATCCAGTTAATCGTGACGTAAAGAGGACAAACAAAATAGTATTTCGTAGGTGTTGTTATAAAATCTCGTAACTACGGTTTGATTTAAGCCATAGTTACGAGATTTTATAACAACACCCACAGTTTATCAAAGCATAACAGTAAATCTAGTATATTTTTAGCACAAAATTCTTTGCCATTGGCATGTCGATTGTTTTGATTGCCAGTCGATAAATCGATACAATAACACGTGCAACGAAGAACAATTGGGGCATGACATTTTTCTGATCGTCCATTGGCTACTCAATATTTTTGACCGACAGTCGGCGTTTGGTCAATTATTTGTGTCTTTCGGATGAGATTATAAACCGAAGCCAGAATATTATTCATCATTATCTATTTCAGGTACAAAGGCCTACCTACATGACAGTACAAACCCTGCGTGGCTACCATCACTACACCTAGGCAGTGAATAATCTAGAATTTGAAACCATGAGTCCTGGGGACGCATGGCTTTGAAAACAATGCGTCCAATTCAAAATGTATGAGTCCCACCTTTTCACTTTCATTGAATTGTAGATCTACGCTAATTGATATTTACATGTATGTAGGCAAGTGCCATTGTCATTGTTGGGAAAAATGAATAAACACTGGTATGTTATTGTAATAGGCCTACTTTGTTTTCATTGTGGTTTTGTTGGACTATGTTTGAACACTGACCAACACAACATAGCGCTGAGGTTCACTTTATCTTCTTGATCTTGACAGTGCATGGCCTGTTTATCAAAAAGATATTGGGAAGAGAACTCAGAACCCACTCTAGGAAAATTTCGCATGACACATGTTACAATTGGAAAAAAGTTCTGAAACAAGTTTAAGAATGTTGATAACCAAACACCAAAAAGTTGCAAAACAGTTTGGACATTCCGTCTATCTTACAAGTTTAGATGTCTCTCACAAAGTCCCGTAGTCAGGGTAAGGTAAATGGACAAAATTTGTAATGGGTGGACATTGAGGTGTTGTCACATGAGTAGTTTCACTGTCAACGACAATTTCATTTTGGACTTGAGCTGAAGTCGCCAATGTCAGTGACGTAATTGGCAACCCCCTATTCTCCATCGGTTTCAATCTGTTTACCAATTTCAGGCGGAAGAATTTGATCGCCGAGGAAAGAACATGGTTTTACTTCACAAATGAATAAACTTTTTCAAATTTGTTGCCCAAACTGGCCAAAGCCCTTACAACAGAATGTTTTGTAGTAATACGGATAAAACAATACTTTGTAATAAAGTAAAATGAATACTTTAGAATCTCGATTGTTGTAATCAATTCATTTAAAAGTATGTGTTGATGTTCGATTGAATATGAGTAAAGTACTAATCAAACAGACCACCAATCAAGTTAACGTGACCGCGTTATTTTCCGAGATTTGTCTTCTACTTTCACTTTGCAATGGCTTTTGTATTGAGATCGAGAATTTCTGTAACTAGAGATTGATGTCAAAGAAAATGCCATTCTAGAATGATGCGTCCTATAGGACGCACATTATTCAAAATTATGCGTCCCCAGCCAATTTTATGCGTACAGGACGCAGGACGCAGAGGTAGATTAATTACTGCCTAGGGAAACCGGGGACTCCTTCTCCAGCTCCGGCTAGTGAAAGATTCAACAGGGCCAGTCAACGAAAGCAGAAAAGAGAATTATCAAATGCGGTTTCATCATTACTGGCGTTGAAGAAGAGACATATAGACTTTAGTGAAAATGTGAGTGCCCCAGAACATCTAACACCTGATGAGCAAGTCACGTGTTTGCCAGATGAAGAAGAGACCTCGAACATTGCAGATGCACAATCAAATTCTATAGACACGCAAACTGATATATCTGCCGAGTATGTAACGCTTCTTGAACAAGAGCAGAGAGAAAGACTTTCAAGACCACAGGAGAGCCCTTTTCATGTCAATAGAAAAGGACTTTATTGTATGCGAACATATGAAGACGATCCAGAAAAAGTCGCTTTATATACAGGATTAGCAAACCTGTCAGTTTTGAAATGTGTATTTGGACTGATAGACGAACACATGAGTGATAATAACAAGTGTCTTTCTAAGGAAAATGAACTTCTGCTGTGCCTAGTGAAGCTTAGAATGAATTACATGTTTAAGGATATAGCCGATCAACTGAACATTTCTCTTTCCACCGTACAGAGGAGCTTCCATTCAACGCTTGACCTGCTATATGCTAGACTGGATTTTTTAATTGAGTGGCCGACAAGAGAAAACCTGAGGATCTCTATGCCCATGTGTTTCAGAAAGGATTTCGGACAGAAGATCGTGGTGATTCTTGACTGTTTCGAGTTGTTTTCGGAGCGTCCCAGTGGTTCATTGAATAAAGTGTACACCTATTCTAATTATAAACATCACCAGACTGTTAAGTATTTAATCGGCGTTTCACCACAAGGTGTGATCACCTACATCTCCGCTGGATGGGGTGGTCGGACCTCCGATAAACACATCACAGAAAAATGTGGAATCCTGCATAATTTACTACCCGGTGATGTGGTAATGGTTGACAGAGGCTTCTGTATCGAGGATGCTGTCAACTTTTACCATGCAGAACTCCTCATTCCAAATTTTACGCATGGAAAGGCACAGCTACATCCACAGGAGGTTGAGAAAACACGCAAAATTGCTTCAGTGAGAATACATGTAGAACGTGTGATTGGACTTGTGCTGCGGAAATTCAGGATCTTTGAGGGTATAGTGCCTCTGGAATTTATCAAACTGAAGCAGGGTGAAACTGTTCCAACAATTGACAAGATTGTAAGGGTGGCTTGCTGTCTGACTAATTTATGTCCATCTGTTGTTCCATTGGAGTAGAAAATAATGAGACAAAAGGAAAAAAAAGTACTGATAAACAGCATTTCCTTCTTTTGTCTCAATGTTTCCAAGCCATTTCTATTTGGGATGTCAAAACCAGGACTTGTTTGGGAAAGGGTATCGCTCCACTGGCGGTGTGGCTTAATCTTAATGTTATTTTCTCCCATTTTTTCAGGCATGCTTATGAGGCTCTAACAGGATATGCTTAAGGAAATATTGAGAAAAAGGAAGGAAATGATGGTGACCAACATTTCTCCTTTTGTCACAATATTTTCTGTGTTACATAATCTATCTATATAAAAATCCATTTTGTCATTATCAGTAGCAAAATCTATGGCTTAGCGCAAAACGGTTGTAACTGCCTATATGTTTATAGGCAGTTACAACCGTTTTGTGCTGAGCCATCGAAATTCTTTAAAGCTGTAGCGGGCCAGGCAGTGTCAAACACTTATTCATTAATCTCAAACGTGCAGTGATCATGAATGTATACCCACATGGCAAATGAAGAAATTGCTCAAAATGAACAATACCTTCCTTTCCCAGTATGTTTATATCTGTTTTGACATGAAATACTTATAATTGCTTTTAAGTTGACTTGACACAGATTTACTTGGAAGGCAAAGTAGGGCAACTACAGCTTATTGGGCTTGGGAGAAGCAAAACACTTGAGTACATGTACAATAAATACAATATAATTTCATTGAATAGTCAGTTTATTGTTTCTTTTTTTTTTTTTTGGTCCACAGATATGAAGACAAGAAGGAATTATTTAACCCTTTTTCAAAGAGCAAAGTTTTAGGGTGGTCCGATTCAAAACCTGTTACAGATGACTTTGGTGTTGATAAAGATTAGTTGTATCTATAATATAGCATAGAAAATATTGAGACAAAGGGAGAAAATGCTGATATTCAGCATTTTCTTCTTTTGTCTCAATGTTTTCCTAAGCCATTTCTCTTGGGGACTTCGAGATCAAAACCAGGTATTGTTTGGGAAAGGGTTAAAGAGCATAACAGAGAACAATGTTTAAGCAATAGATGAGAGGGAGTAAAGCCATTCTAAATATATTTTATAAATCTTAATCTTATGTTGTTGGTACTCATCGAAATCATCTCCTTATGAATTCCATAGAGTACCCACAACATCAGCTTTGATGAACATTGAAAGATTTTTTTCATTTTGGTAATCCAAAAGTCCCCTCTTATCTGTAGCCATGAATGAGTACGGACAGCAAAATTTTTCGCGAAAAATTATGGAAACTTAGCACACAGTTATCACCATATATCACGTCGTGAAATTTGGACAAGAATGATTTGATTTTTCAGACTATATTATCACACTTTCCCGAACGACAACATTTTCAAGAGGTCCAATTTAAAAGCTGCTGCAGACGATAAAAATGAATGGTATCAAATATTGAGACAAAAAGAGAAAATGTTGATTATCAGCATAATGATTTTCTTTTGTCTCAATGTTTTCTAATAGACACATCAAAACCAGGTCTTGTTTGGGAAAGGATTAAGTGAATGTAATTTTATTTTTTTTTCTGGATAGAAAACATTGTGGGGAATATAAAGAAATTGCTTGTGACAAGCAATTCCTTCATTTTCCACAATGTTTTTTAAAGGCATAACCTCAGTGAGTCAAAAAGAGTCATTATGTGTGAATGTGAATTTGGACAGGATATTACGAACTTAGAATGCCTTCTAATCTCTTGCACCGTTCTATGCTGCTGGCCATATTACAGATTAACCTATTACCAGACGACAAAATATAATGGGACTGTTCCAATTTTGAAAGCTATTGCAGACGACAATTACAAGTTGATGAAAATTTACAAATAATTCCAATTTGGTTAAGAAAACATTGTGGAAAATGAAGAAATTGCTTGTCACAAGCAATTTCTTCATTTTTCGCAATGTTTACACAAGCCTCTCCTTATGGGGTTAATTTTTAAGCCTTGCTATGCCGAAAAAATCAGGCCGGAAGTGTAGAATAATATCACACATAACAAACATGTTCAGGCTGAGTTAACAGTTTCTTGTAACGTACCTGCGCTTGAAAACTTTATTTCAGATTGAGAAAATTTTGAAGCTAAATGAGAAGATGCTGATGATCAGCTTTTTCTGCTTTTGCCTTAAAAGTTTCTTTGCTCTACTGTACACAAAATGCAAAAAGATTAACATCAATTTTTGTTGTCTGCATCAGCTTTCCAAATAACAATGGCTAATTATTTGCAGTTTATCAAAAGTTACCCGGTAATGATTGCTGTCTGTCAAAGTCCAATATATTCATGCTAACTTGCTAAGCCCTTTCCCAAACTTGACACCACTACATGTATTAGTTTTAAAGTATTTTTGACATCACTTGGACAAAACACTAGGGAAAACATTGATGTTAAAGAAGAGAATGCTGATAACCAGTATTTTCTCCTTTTGCCTCAATATTTTTTATGCTTTAAATAATATACAAAAGTTACACTGATTTTTCAAATTGGAAAACTCAAAATTTGTGCTGATTGGGAAAGGGCTAACCATCCAGAAACAACAACACTACATTATTCTTTACTTTTGTTAATTATGATAAATGAACTGATATAATAAATTTCATGAAATAAAATCTCCTTTCTTCAAGTTTCTTGAGTTTTTTCTTAAGGACACTTAAAATAAAGACAATATATAGTATTTTATTAACCCTTTCCCAAACAAGACCTGGTTTTGACGTCCCTAATTAAAAGGGCTTGGGAAAACATCTTCTCATAATTACAAAAACTTGAGAAAACATTGAGGCAAAAGAAGAAAATGCTGATAATAGGCATTTCCTAATTTTGCCTCAATATTTTCCATATTATAATGTACACAAATCATATTGAAATGCTATTTTCATTAATCTAACACACCCATTGTGTTGTCTGCATTGATTTTCAAATATTGAGAGAAACGGAAAAAATGTTTTATACTATTCTTTTCATTTCTCTCCATGGAGATTATTTTCTTATTAAGGATGTCAAATCCTGGATTGTTTCTGTCCCAAACAAGGTATGGTTTTGATGTTGCTGGCTGAAATATCTACGGAAAACAATTGAGAGAAAAGAAGAAATTTCTGATCAGCAATTTCTCCATTTCCTTCAATATTTTATGTGGTTTAATATAAAAAAATTCTCTTTTAACAATTTGACATCTTTCAATTATCATCAAATACCATAATCATCTGTTGCTGTGATAAAAAGTTAGACTTTTAATCCTTTCCCAAACAGCAATATTTAAGGGTGATCCACTTTAAAAACTGCCACAAATGACAAAATTGAAGTTACTAAAGATATAATTTGTGTAAAATATGCCATAGAAAATATTGAGGCAAAAGGAGAAACTGCTGGTTATCAGCAGTTTCTTCTTTTGTCTCAATGTTTTCATATAAACCTTTTCTACCAGGGACGTCAAAACCAGGTCTTGTTTGGGAAAGGGTTAGATTATTCTGTAGCTTTTTATGCTACATGTCTATGCGTTCTTTTCACACTCTGTACACAGCCATTTCCCTCGGGGAGCGCGTTTGATCTTCAAGCATCTGAAGTGAAACCACCTTCTGCGACAGTTTTGGTCTGAGCACTCAATCATTTTTGTACCATCATCGTCACCATCACATATACAGTATTTCACGTTTTCCTCAGATGACTGGTAGTTCACACTTACGGTGGACTGTTGCCCAGCTACATGTACATTCACGGCTGGTTTGGGCTGTAAGACTGTTTTTCTAGTGAAGTGCTTAGTAACAAGCTCTGGAATGATAACATGTTTGTGAAACTCTAAGGCCTTCTGGGTCATGGACATTTGAAAATCACAGTCCGGATAAATCCTTTCCACATACACATCACTTGGGCACCAGACAATAAAGTCACAGAACTTTCGATCAGTCATTAGAATTTGCATTTGGATCTGTGAATAGTATGGGTGCTTCCTATCGAGTCTGCGTGTCTTAACCCTTTCCCAAACAAGACCTGGTTTTGACGTCCCTATTAGAAAAGGCTTGGGAAAACATAGAGACAAAAGAAGAAACTGCTGATAACCAGCAGTTTCTCCTTTTGTCTCAATATTTTCTATACCATATTTTACACAAATCCTGTCTATAAAGACATCCATTTTGTCATTTGTGGCAGTTCTTGAAGTGGATCACCCTAAAATTTTGTCGTTTGGGAAAGGGTTAACAGGGCTACAGTCTAAATCACTACTGCATAGCCAGGGAACGTCAATATGGGGTTTGTCTTTCATGGTGAATGGGCACTTAATCTCTATGCAGCCTTTCCCACAACAGTCACATGATGTAAGGCCATCAGGACTGGCACCAAATTGTGGATATTTTTCATTCAGCACAAGACCAGCTTCTTCACAATTGAAATTTATGTGCTGTGAACTCATTTTCAATTCATATTGTTTTCTGGCAACCGACTCCTTCTTAGTTCCCCAGTCAGTGGCTGCTGAGGTAAACTTAACAGCTGCTGGCATACAAATCTTCTTCACTAATGACACAGATGGGGAGTGTACTTTAGTTTGGCACACAGCATGGACAGTAGAAGCTGTAATACGTCCAGTTCTAAATTTATTCCAGTATGGAGTATTGGATTGTTTACGTGTTTCTGACTCAACAAGTTCACATTGTTCTTTGGATACCGTGATTCTAGTTGTTTGACATATTTCTTTGATTTCATCGCATGTTAAGTCCTTCGCAGCTAGTTCGGAATTGTACAGCTCTCCTAAGTCCTGGGGCCAGTCTTTAGTTAATGATTTGGGTTGGAAATTTTTTGAATATGTATCGGTAAGGGATAGAATTGCTGCATTTGGGAGAGCTGCATTAAGGGCCTGGAAGAACAACATTTTCTCATGTTTTGTTGGTGAGGAGATAACACTTTTGTCTCTGGTCACTTCAGTTGTCCCATCAGTACTCCCAGACATTTTCCTCTTCTTGCCTGCTGATTGGAAGTCCATGTCACGGATACGTTTGTATGGGGCGTCAAATTTTTCACTGGTCGGATACATCCAATAGGCCGGAGAATCTGTGACAGTTGCCTCCTTTCTTATACGTGTAGAGGTCTCCAACGCAAACAGGACAGCAGCAACATGGCTGCAGCATTCGTCGAGCCCAGCCATACAAGTACAGTGGGCAGATTCTAGCGTTCCGTCACTGCAGACAATCACCCAGGGTTGGAGGAGCTTCTCGCGTATACGCATCGAGTGGTGTACCTGAAATATAATATAACAAGCTGTTAACACTTTCCCCAAACAACAACGGGTTTGGACATCCCGAAAGAATATTTAGAAAACATTGAGACAAAAGGAAAAAATAGTGAGGAGCAGAATTTCTCCTTTTGTCTCATTATTTTCTATACTTTTGTGTGCATTAATTCTAATTAAAGAGGTTAAATAGAAATGATGGTGGAAAAAGAAATTGCTTGCAGACTTCCCGAAAGTTGAAAAAAAGTGTCAGTCATCCAGTCTGACAAGGTCGAAAAATCTGTCAGACCGAAACAAAATCTATCAGACCGAAACAAAAAATCAAT